>JBAMJV010008118.1:0-170963 GCA_037951105.1 Echinarachnius parma
ATCCATCATCCTCATCGTTACATCTCGATGATGATGATCATCATCATCGTCACCATCCAATCCTCATTATCTTATTGTTGCCATCGTCATCACTACCACCACCGCCACCATTGCCGTCCGTATCATCGCCGCAGTCATCATCAAACACCATCACTAATTCACCACCACCACCAGAAGTAATTCTGAATATTCTGTTACTATCATCACCATCATCATCATCACCACCATCATCATCATCATCACCATCACCACCATCATCATCACCATCATCACCACCATCATCATCACCATCATCATCACCATCATCATCACCATCACCATCATAACCATCATCATCACCATCCCCATCACCATCACCACCATCATCATCATCACCATCATCATCACCATCATCATCATCATCATCATCACCATCCATCACCATCCCCATCACCATCACCATCACCATCACCACCATCATCATCACCATCATCATCACCACCATCATCATCACCATCATCATCACCACCATCACCATCACCATCACCACCATCATCATCACCACCATCACCATCACCATCACTACCATCATCATCACCATCATCATCATCATCATCACCATCATCATCACCATCATCATCATCACCACCATCATCATCATCACCATCACCATCATCATCATCATCATCACCATCACCATCATAACCATCATCACCATCATCATCACCATCATCATCATCATCATCATCATCATCATCATCACCATCACCATCACCATCACCATCACCATCACCATCACCATCACCACCACCACCACCACCATCATCATCACCATCATCATCACCATCATCATCATCATCATCATCACCATCCATCACCACCACCAAGACTTGCATGAACCCCTAGACTATCTATGAGTGTACGTATGCAGTCCCAGTGGGGAGTCCTGGGAGAGTCTTGCTCTGGTCCTGTGATTGGGTGGGAGTGACAGCCCATTAAAGGTTGGTATGCATGAAATGTACACAGGACACAATACATGTAATCAGTCTGCCTCTAGCCTTAAAGGTGCATTCAGGGGTTTGAGCACTTCTAAAAATATGACAATGATTCAATAAAATATACTGTTGAAAACTGCTAATGAAACTATTAAAATATTGCCTGTGTAGGAAAATGAGAGTCAATAATGGGGCTAAGCTTTTGATCCCAACAGAATCTTATCATCTAGGCTCAACCAAATTGATTCAGCCACCGACGAAGATTCTGCAAAGACTGAAAAACTAGGCCCCTTATTAACACATAAAAATATGAATACAGTAAATTGCTGTATAGTATATGGCCTGGGACAAATATCTGAATATTTTAATAATTCAAATAGCTAATAACAGCTGTTGGTTTTCAAATATGATTTTTTTTTTTTTACTGATCCGGATATCAGACTACTGCCAATATGTACATTTTGTGGAATAATTGAACAAGTAATGACACATATTGTTCTGAAACTTGTAGGTTATATTTAACTTGTAATTGAAGTAAGAGCTAGTGTGCAATAGAAAGGGTAATTCTAGTACTGGTATTGGAAAGTCATACAAATTCTAAAATTTGTAATGTCTATGATGCTGGAATTGCCCATAAATATTTTATTCAAGTTGTGGAAATAAATGAATTTAAAATTTGCAATTAAGTGAACCATGATGGTCAAGGCTCAATATACACCCTAGTCAGAAGTACAGGTACTGAGCTCTTTCTATACACATGTAAATCACAGAAAAGATTAATATTTATATTTCGGGGGGCTACTTTCCAAGCTTGCTTGCATGAAAATAACACTCTGAAATTTGTTTGCATTATCGGGGGCTCTTTTATGACTTTCAGGGGCTTTTTGGGGCATTACGGGGGCGAATTCGCCCAGAGCCCCCGTGTATTTTGTTCAGTATGTAAATGCACGACATTAACTAGAAATTGCGCGCTCGGCGGGTCGCGCAGCCGAGCACATGTATCCCCCGAACCAATTGCATTGCACTTTTGTGGGTTGTAATATTGTGAACTGAACAAGTTTGGTGGTGTACGTTGTTCTACTAGGCTGGCAGTAGCCTTTGGGCAAGGCCTCGCGCGCTGTTTGTCCTCCGAGCAGGGTCTGATTAATAGACAAGGCGATGTGCGCTTACAGCAGTGATCGCTGGACTGAGCCGCGTCAGCGGCGAGGCCTTTGCTAACTTGCGGAGCTCATTAATATTGGCATATGTAAATTGTGTGATTGTATGAGTTATGTGTACATGTACGCTATACGATCTCAGAACCGATTCTTCTCGGAACCGAGACATGGGTATGGAATCAGAATCGACTCCAAGCTGGGGCAGAACCGCCCAAGCCTACTTCATACCAAATAAGAAAATAATCGGACAAGAACTCGGACCTGTAGAGCGGTCACAAGGTAATCTTAACTATTTCTTTATATCATGGTTACCATGGCAACCATGAATCCGCCCCACACCAAAATCAATAGGCTTCATCCTCTTTCCTTAATACACCTTCATACCAAATAAGAAAATGATTGGACAAGAACTCGGACCTGTAGAGCGTTCACATGGTAATTTTAACTATTTCTTTATATCATGGTTATCATGGTTACCATGGCAACCAGGACTCCGCCCCACACCAAAATCAATAGGCTTCATCCTCTTTCCTTAATACACCTTCATACCAAATTAGAAAATGATCAGACAAGAACTCGGATCTATAGAGCGTTCACAAGGTAATCTTAACTATTTCTTTATATCATGGTTACCATGGCAACCAGGACTCCGCCCCACACCAAAATCAAAAGGCTTCATCCTCTTTCCTTAATACACCTTCATACCAAATTAGAAAATGATCGGACAAGAACTCGGACCTGTAGAGCGTTCACAAGGTAATCTTAACTATTTCTTTATATCATGGTTACCATGGCAACCAGGACTCCGCCCCACACCAAAATCAATAGGCTTCATCCTCTTTCCTTAAGACACCTTCATACCAAATTAGAAAATGATCGGACAAGAACTCGGACCTGTAGCGCGTTCACAAGGTAATCTTAACTATTTCTTTATATCATGGTTACCATGGCAACCAGGACTCCGCCCCACACCAAAATCTAAAGGCTTCATCCTCTTTCCTTAAGACACCTTCATACCAAATTAGAAAATGATCAGACAAGAACTCGGACCTGTAGAGCGTTCACAAGGTAATATTAACTATTTATTTATATCATGGTTACCATGGCAACCAGGACCGCGCCCCACACCAAAATCAATAGGCTTCATCCTCTTTCCTTAATACACCTTCATACCAAATTAGAAAATGATCGGACAAGAACTCGGACCTGTAGAGCGTTCACAAGGTAATCTTAACTATTTCTTTATATCATGGTTACCATGGCAACCAGGGCTCCGCCCCACACCAAAATCGATAGGCTTCATCCTCTTTCCTTAATACACCTTCATACCAAATTAGAAAATGATCGGACAAGAACTCGGACCTGTAGAGCGTTCACAAGGTAATCTTAACTATTTCTTTATATCATGGTTACCATGGCAACCAGGACTCCGCCCCACACCAAAATCAATAGGCTTCATCCTCTTTCCTTAATACACCTTCATACCAAATTAGAAAATGATCGGACAAGAACTCGGACCTGTAGAGCGTTCACAAGGTAATCTTAACTATTTCTTTATATCATGGTTACCATGGCAACCAGGACTCCACCCCACACCAAAATCAATAGGCTTCATCCTCTTTCCTTAATACACCTTCATACCAAATTAAAAAATGATCGGACAAGAACTCGGACCTGTAGAGCGTTCACAAGGTAATCTTAACTATTTCTTTATATCATGGTTACCATGGCAACCAGGACTCCGCCCCACACCAAAATCAATAGGCTTCATTCTCTTTCCTTAATACACCTTCATACCAAATTAGAAAATGATCGGACAAGAACTCGGACCTGTAGAGCGTTCACAAGAAAATCTCTGCGGCGGACGCGGCGGCGGCGGCGGCGGTGGCGGCGGCGGCGCGACGAGGCCAAATCCATAGTATCCCCCGAAGTGGTTCGGGGGATACAATTACAGGTGCACAGTCACCTTCAGGCTACAATGACAAACCACACAAAATGATAGATGCAATGAAGCCAAGTAGAAAGAGAGAAAAAAGGTTACTTTTGAGCAACCTTTTTTCCACTTAACAAATCTGTCTAGATAAAGACCACTTGTATCCCTTGCACCTGGGGGGGGGGGGGGGGGGGGGGGGGGCTCTATATATTTTGAAAAATATTTGACCATATACATATGTTCCCCTTTCAAAAGAAATTTATTTTAATATCTTTGATGACAATTGATGATGAAACAATTAATAAGGAGTTCCTCTTTATGTATATTTCGGTGGTTACTCACTGGCTGTGTATCAGTGCAAACAGTACTAAGGGTCTCTAGGTAATAATGCCCCAAAAGGCAAAAAATAGCCCCCCCCCCCACACACACACAGACATAAAATCATCTATATAGTTGTCATTTGAATGTTTTTTATATACAACAAAATTAGAGTGCTAAATTAATGTTTTACAAGATACTCAGCCAGGGAAAAAATTAATATTTATTTTTCGGGGGTTATTTTTCAAGCTTGCCTGCATGGAAATATCATTCTAAAATTTGTTTTGCATTGAACTCTATGCAAATTTATGGGGGCTCTTTTATGATTTTCGGGGGCCCTTTTGGGGCATTTTGGGGGCGAATTCGCCCCGAACCCCTGTGTATTTTGTTTTTGTTTACTCAGTCCTCTACATCATGTACATGTTCCTCTCTAATTACTACGGCTAGAATTGATTGGTTTAGTTGAACAATCACGTACATGTAGGGGGCTGCATTGGTCTAAATTAACGATATGTACAGCACCCCAATAATATATCCAGTAATGAATCAATAAAGAGCACAACCTTGAGCTTTGGTAATGCCTTGAATGCTACCTGTAGTAAACTGATTTCCAGTAAATTGATCCATGTACTTTGTCTAACTCCACGAAAATTACTTTGAGCTTCCACATTTCTCTTCTACCGTATTGTTTAGCTTACGGTAAGAAAAGAATAACATAGGGTTAGATTTTATCAAATGTCCCTTTAGTATGAAGATATCTACCATTGAAATTAAAATCATTCAGCTTAAAGGGATAGTTGAGTTCTGGTAAGGAGAGTACAGTTTTAGTGAAACTGAATTTTAGTAACCAAAACCTGCATTATTACATTACAAACTAATAGTTATAACTAGAAAGGAACACAAAATTACAAATGACGTAGTAAAGATCATGTTATCATTCAAAAAGAGCCGTTAAAACGTAAGAGGGCGCTCTCTAAACACTCATCGGTTTCAACCATTTTGAATAAAATATTGTGCATGTGATGCTTTGTTGAAATAGTGATTAGATAGAGAAATAACCAACAACTATTTAAATACCTATTTTGTAACTTTTTGAAAAGAGGAAGCATTTTTTTGAATTTTTAACGGCTGGTTCAAAATTCTCTAATAAACCCGGGGCCCCGGGTTTATTACAAATTGTTATATTTATGGATATTTCAGCCGTTTCTGAACCGATTTTGATCAAACAAAGATGATTTTATTGTTGAAATATTATGCTCTTTCAAATTTTACACTCAGTTTTTCATTACCTCACAAACCAATTAAGTAGTCTAGCGCCCTCTCTACCAAAACTCAACTTTCCCTTTAAGTCCATCTACAGACGGTCATAAAGGTCACGTTCGAATCTATGGTAAAGAACTCAGAATTAGTTGTAAAATCTGACGCAAATTTTTGCTTTTTTAACCAGGAAAGCAATACTTATTCTTTTTTAATGAAACTTTCACACATCATTCAAACATATCTTACAATGATTTTGGTATAGGATTGAAGTCTCAAATGTCATTTTTGTCAATATCTAACAAAGAAAATGGATCATTTTAAATTGGAAAAGATGAGGAAAAAATTACAGGGAAGAAGCACCAGATTTCCAGATATTATCAAATACTAGAAATAACATCTTTTTTTTGTTGCTCTGTGGCCCAGTTGGGCAAGTAAAAACATTTTTTTTGGTCAAAATGCTAGTGGTCCGAAATCATAATCTAATGAACAATGCTCTTTAGTTGCCCATTTCGGTCCAGTGGACTTGTATTGATGGCCGGATGATCATTTTTATGTGGCAATTGCCACTGAACAACTTCTCATTTAACTTACAATATTTTGTTTGATCATACATTCCCATATTTTGTGTTTGTCTGAAGAAAAAAGAAAATTGTCCAGGTTGTTTTTACATCTACGAAAGATAGATATATTTCACACATTTTTATACCTACTTTCTAAATACTATAATTTTCCACTTATTTAGAAAATTTTACTTAAGGCCTATACAATCTGATGTGCCACTAATAATTGTTCACCACCAGTCCACCACTCACAATCTAATTGTTTGCTAGCAAAATGTGTGCACACAAAAGCACGCGAATAACACATGACATTAAACTCACAGTACATCAATAACCATAATAGCATCAAGGTTACCCGTTATAGGCTGTTACATGTAGGTCACTATCAATTACACCTGATTGAGTAAATGAGATGTAATTGTACCAGTGGAATTATTGCGAAGCCCACATTCATGCAGTAATTAATACAGTCTTGTCTATTGCATACAAATTGTAAACATACAGTAAAACCTGTCATAAGAGCCACCTGTCTATAGCATCCAAACTGCCTGGTATGTAGTGATCCCCTGAAGAGTAACCCCGTGTTCACACACACAAATTTAATCGTATCTAGCTAGACTAGAACGGTATAGCTATACCGTTCTCGTCTAGCTATACGATGAAATTGTGTGTATGAACGCTCACTATCGATACGTCGTATAAAGAATCATCGTATAGCCAAACGGGGGTTTGAGCATCGTTTCGAACTAGAACTCAGTAAAGAATCACGGTCGTTTTGTGTGTGAACGTTCGGTCGAACCAAGGTTTAATATACTAGAACGGTATAACTGGGCGGGGCTTAACATGACCGCGTGTTACTTCACTCAGATTTGCGCTCGCTCACAGAAGACAGCAGACAGAAAAAAGACACCACACTGCGCAGTAGCAAACTGCGCACCTATACGATGTTTCGTTGTAGCTGTTTCGGGATCGTGTTCTTGTGTGTGTGAACGCTCGATGTTTCTTTATATTATGATTCTTTATACGACGTTTCTTTATACGATGATTCTTTATACGACGTTTCGGGATAACATTTTGTGTGTGTGAACACGCTGTAAAACAATGTTATTGAACAGGCTGTCTATAGCTTTATAGACGTCACCTGTCTAATGTGGCTGTTTTTCTTGTTTCCCTTAGACTTTGTGGTCATTATAAAGCAAGCCTCCACGCTAACTTTTTTCTGTACATACTGGCCCATTTGGGCAAGTAAATCTTAAATTTCAAATTATCACATGCCCCAAGAAAATTTACTTGCCCGCATCTTCTAGATGAGATTGACACATGGACACATTAAGAAATAACATTTTCTCTTGTAGTTAAACAATTATTGCCAGCTCGGAGAAACGGGCAAGTGCTATCTATAGTCATGTTTTTACAAAGTATATGGAAGTCATGTTTTTACAAAGTATATGGAAGTCGAGTTAGCTCACAGAACGAGTCTAGCATGTCTTACTAAAGACCTTGTGGAAGCAGTTCATACCCCATCCAGGGCTCCACAAGTTTACCTTTTTTGCCAGTTGCCCCATCGGGCCAGTGAAAGTATATTTTCCCCCTTTCTGGCCCAAAAATGTATTTTTTTCATGAGTAATCTTTTTTTATTCAAAATATGATTCTTTCCTGATCAAACCTGTGATTATAGATGAAGCATGGAAGAAAACCATTTTTTTCTAATTTTGTCAATGTCGGGTTGAAAATCTGCTTGCACGATCGGGCCACCAAAATATGACTTTATACATTTTTGCTGGCCCAAAGTGCATAAGGGCAGAGATAGTTGGTGACAGGCTGCACTTGACAGCCCTTTAAATAATAATTAAAAAGTAAATGAAACAGAGGGGGGGGGGGGGGGGGGGGGGGGGTCTTATTGCTGGCCCGTTTGTTTTTGCTTAAATACCCCAACCAACTCCCTGATAAGCTACTGCTCAAGTTCAACATCATCTTTTGCAAATTGCATGCATGCATGAAATGTTTTTACTTTTGTGTAAAACTTACCCTCATTCATTTTTCAATCTAGGCTATTAATTTTCACAAAATACACATACATGTACACACAAGTTCTAACATTCAAACAATGGCTGAACATGTTTATTGTGCTTAACCTGATATATTATGGTAATAGTCACCACGACCACAATGCCCTGTCATTTTTCACTCTTCTTCACTTCAACTTCTTTTAATGATTTATGACAAAACACTGTCTATTCTAACATTCATCTTCATTTCAATAAATAATAGTCAGATATCTAAATAATATAAGGGAGTATCATCACTAAAATGGCATAATGAGCTTTATAATCTACATGAACTTTATCAATTGGGCACTTATAATTCATATTACATTAATTCATCGATTCTTTTCATCACACTGCACTGTTTTCATTTTCAGTCATACTCAGTCATAACTCAAGTGAACGCTACCGCGGAGCGGTAGCGTTCAAGGTCGGGCTCATAGTGCCCCCGAATTTATGCGCTAATGTGCACAATAAGTGTGCTTACAATTATAGACATGATACGGTACTTACCACCGTGTAGATGATACATATGTTATGCAACTATGGGGTGGATCAGAATGATGATTTTTCGCTCCATTCCGCATCAAAATTAGTGATTTATGCACCTCCTCGACTTCTATCTGTGTTGTATCGCGACTTCTGAACGATCGATTACCGTACGACCACTAAACGCGCGAGTCAGATCTGCCGTCTATTTGGCGGGCGCGGTACTTGAATGGAGACCGTTCGCGCGATCATCGATCGTTCAGAAGTCGCGATGCAACACAGATAGAAGGCAAGGAGGTGCATAAATCACTAATTTTGATGCGGAATGGAGCGAAAAATCATCATTCTGATCCACCCCATAGTTGCATAACATATGTATCATCTACACGGTGGTAAGTACCGTATCATATCTATAATTTTAAGCACACTTATTGTGCACATTAGCGCATAAATTCGGGGGCACTATGAGCCCGACCTTGAACGCTACCGCTCTGCGGTAGCGTTCACTCATCCCCATTACATGTGGGTACCTATACAGGTACCCACATCCCCACCTACATCAAAACGTAAGGTAGGGTTTCTCCCCGTTCATTCATTCCACTTATGACATGACATTTGTAATCTATAAGGTGAAATTAAATCATTGAAAGATGTGTTTTTGATACTTACCCACTTTTCTTGCTATGAATCAGCCAATATTTCACGTTCATTTGCCATGCAGTCGCGTCGAGCGCTGATCATCGCACACGCTTGCGACGGAAGTACCGTGAAAAGTGTGTTGCTGAAATGACCTTTCGTTAGGTAGTCTTCGTCCAGCCATGAATTGATACGTTGTAAATTACTTACGCACATTATTGTATGCCTGTCAAATCGGAAATAAAGTGTGTGCCACTGAGTGCGCTTGAGATGAAACTACCGTATTTTGCTTGCGAATTGTTGTTTTTCAAACTTTTAAAGAATATGGATTTAAAAATTGTAACGACTGATTTTTGAATAGAATTAAATAAAATACGATGGAATATATTTATTTTTTATGAAAAAACGTACACACATTAAATTAAATTATACATTTTTACTTTGCAGTTTTAACAGTTGATGATGAGCCTTGCTTCCGACCAAAACAAGTTCGTATGATTGATGACGTAATACAATTTGCGCTAGCTACACGGTGAACGCCATTATTACGTGTGCGGTGATGCTGGATTGACGTGCAGTTCAGGACCAACGAACAAAATTGTAGCCCATTTCAATTTAGCTAGGGGCAACGTGACGCCTCCAAATGGAGGATTTTAAACCTGTCATCTAGCACGATCTGCAAAGTTAGGTGAGAAAATAAAAAAACACACAGTGATTAATTTAACGTCATATACAGTCCTACAAAAAAAAAACGGGGTTAGTGAAGTCACTACTGCTATACGGCAGTGTGACTTTTGGGCATACTTGGCCATACAGTTTCCCATTCGCTAGTGTACATCGCAACGCAGGCGTGCGTTCACTTGAGTTAACTCAGTCATAGATCAATAAATAAATAAATTATAATGGAATAATAAACAGTCAGCAAAAATGAGGATCAAGTTCTGTCGTAGAAATTAAAAGCATGTATACTCTTCAACAAAAAGCTTAAATATATTTGCATTTAGACTTGAGGTGAAACGAACAATGGAAATATGTGAAATGGGCAATCAAAATGTTTGTACAAATTACAATGTGAAAGTTACGAACGCGATCGGCAGCTCAGCACCAGCAACGCCATGGGCGTCGGCCTAGATATCAGCTCCGATAGAGGCTGAGCTAGCTCGTCCACCGTCGCGACACTTTGTATACTACATAAACTAGAAAGAACTATTTTTGATGAAGGTAACTTACCGAATTTTCCGTCAACTGTTTCTTTAAATTCTTGCACTTTTTGTTATCCACTTGATTCACTCGGTTACCAATCCAACACACCTGTTTGAGACTTGAGTTGTTTAACTTGGACAGCGTTCACAGAACTGCGGGAATTTCGGAACAGAAATATACCACCTGCCCAATTACGCTCCGTAAATACCACCTGTTTCATCGGGTGAAGCCCTCCCCTGATCGCCCCGATGCAAATTACAAGCTGTATAATCAACTGCACACCCCCTGAATTCAAACCCACGCCACGGCTCACGTTTACACACTCACACGTAAACAAGACACGTTTTTGTTTGCCGCCATCTGCGTTAAAAAACATTACATTTTCATGGGTTGGGAAAATTAATAGCCTAGGATAACAATAATTTAGAAAGCATGAAACAGTTACAAATGACGACAGGTTCGTGTATACATTTGCATTTAAAAAGTCCAGTATAAATTTGTTTTAAAAGTTCACAATAAGGCTTATAATAGTATTTTTTGCAAGAACGTATGATTAATTGATTAATGTGAAATTAATACTGCAGGTACAGTACATGCTTATTTAGAAGAATGGAAAATTCTACCTTATATACCATCTTAAGGATGTTTGTAATTGGTGTATCGATCACTAAAAAATGTATAATATTTATAAATTAATAAAGGTAAATAAGATTTTTTAAAATTTCTCTTGGCCTTTCCCACTTTTTGGTTGAGAAATTTAATTTGGGAGCTTGTGACCAAACAATTTGTATCATATTTCAGATTTTTAAAATGGTGAATCCTTTGTTTCACATGATTGTACTAACATTGTTATAATAAGAAGCTTGGGATCTTATTACATCAGGGGTGTTTCACAAAGATCCTAAGTTGAACTTAACTCTAAGTTGGACCTAACTATTATGGAAAGCCATTATGTAGCCTTGGAATACAATATATTCAAAAGCAAACAAGCAAAAATTGTATAATTTTCAGCATCAATAAAATTAACTAAACTTGATGAAAAAGGATTTTTTCCAACAATTTTCACAGAAACTAATGGCTTTCCATATTTTTAAAGTCCAGCTTAGGATCTTTGTGAAACACCCCCAGGTATCTTGTTATATCAGGGAAAAAAAAAAAGAGAATATAGTACCAGTAAAATTATCCTGTTATAAGGTTTTGTTATTAAATACCAGTGCTATTTATAACCATGTTCCGCATGATTTTTTTACCGGACGCATGCAATTTTTTACCGGACGCATGAAATTTTTACCGGACCCATGATTTTTTTACCGGACGCATGACTTTTCATGCATCCAGTACAATTAATTGTCTGCACAAATTTTGCTCTCAACCAATCAGATTGCAGGGATTTATCAACCCATTCTATAATGATAAATGTCACCAAGTTGTGATTCTTATTGCAGTCAGCCAGTATCTTAACACTGTTTCACTTTGGTGGAAGGGGGTAAAATGAATGATTTGAAAAGAGTGTATCCATTAATATATCTATTCATTATACATGTTTATGTTTAATATTCAATGAATGTATTTCTTTATAATTTGTATAATTATGTTGTATCATATGTGACCTTACACCACAAAACGACCAATAAGTCTAGGAAAATGATTATGCTGATTTTCCCATGACATCACAGTAGAATTCATTACCTTTAAAGGGACTTAGTAACATTGTCCAAATCCTCAAAATAAAATTTTAATTCTAGCGGTTTCCTTATACCTTGTTGTATTCGTATTAACAATAAAATCATGAGACAGGTTTTGGTTTTTCAAATTTCCCTTTCGTTACAAATATATATATGATTGAAGTATTCAGATAAGAAAAACTCCGGGCGAGTTTTTCTTCTGTGTACAAAGTGAGTGCAGTGAGTTACTGAATATCACTTTGCATTTTCGCTCATTACTTGGCCATACAATGTCCATTTGACTTGAAATTTTCACACAATACCCTGTGGACATATATATACAATATACATTGCATCAACCATTCATCACTTTTTGCACATGTCAACAAAGTTACTAGATCCCTTTAAAATGGTATATAATTTGTCATATTCAAATGAGGCAAACCCTCTGAAAATGAGCGCCAAAGATTTGGAAAATGGCTGAAGCAGTTTTAAAACGAGGGAGAAATTGGCAACTTCAAAGATCGGCATGCATTCAAGCACTGTAATCTAATTATTTTTATTCAATGAAAGAACATACTTAAACATGATTTCTGACAATCAAAATTTCACAGAAGGTAGATTAAGATACCTTCATTCAGGAAATACAAAAATCCTGAATCTCATACTTTTAACCAAATTTCACTATTTCAGCTAATAACAGAGAAACTATATCCGCGACATAACGGTTGTTTTGTGGTGTAAGGTCACACATGTGATTATGTGGGGGAAAAAACTGATTCAGAATCAGACGACATAAGAAGAGACAAGGTAGCATAGGTTCTCGTTCCAAAACATTTATTTCATCTGACATTATCTTTCATTTACAATATTTTACAAGACACAATATAAAGTCTAGTCTAGGTATCTGTCAACCAACAAAATGATGGCCACATATTGGTTCAAATTGAGAAAGACTTGATTGCAATACTGAACAAAAATGGTGCCCTAAAAGAGCTGAAAGTTTGTAAGATCTCTGAATATGTTCTTTCTCAGCCCTATGATTTAACTGAACCAGCGATTGTTTCTTGTTAAAACTGCTCGGATCAATTAATTAGAATATCTTATTGATTCAATCAAAATTGTTAAAACTATTGAGTTATTGATTTATAAGAGTGCTTCTATTATTGTTTAGTCTCTTTATCCAAAACATTTGACCACTTCTTTAATTGTATATATGGAAGCATCTTTAATTGATACAAATTTGGAGGAATTTGATTTGGGAGATTTGATTTATTGCCATAAAAAGATGGTCCAAAGTATATCATTCTCACGTCAATTTATCAACCATACTACTCAACATTTGTTTAGGATTTCTAAAATGAAGTATAATGTATGCACTATTTTTTCAGATGTTTTTTCGAGTCTCGCATTAAAAAGTAAAAACATTTAAATGAAATCAAATTAATCTGTATTTTACAAAGAACCAATTATCAGAACAGAATTTTGACAGATCAAAGTCATACCCTCAGAAAAAATGTTAAAAACTGTTTAAAACATTAAAACCTTGCTGACTGCTGCAAGTTCTTGGCCACTTCTCACCCGTAAAAAAAACCCCCACAGAAAATGCTCCCATTCACATAAATATATCTCAAACAAAAACGTTGGCAATAGATTAATACACATAATGACTGAAAAAAATGAATATAATTATACTGTTGCACTACTGCTCTCAGTTCATTCATTTTAACTGCGCATTATTGTCAAAATTTCACATTAGATTTGATAAGAACCGCCTCAAAGTAAGAATAGATTTTCAACAGTTCAACATTTACTAAAATAAAGTTCATAATTCTGTTTTCTCTAGTTTCCTGAAATCGTATGTACATTATACATCATACAACCATCACTGATGAGCCATTTCAGGGATGTAATGTGATTTGTTAATATTCCATAATTTCTAAGGTGTACAGTATTTACATCATGTTTATTTACATAAATATGTACTTTAAAATTAGGCGTTACAATTAGTCCCTTGGATGATTTCAGACCAAATCTTGTTGTTTCCATTATGTAGTGAGAGTTGCCGATTCCTGAACAAAAAGTGTAATTTGCCAGAATCCTTAGAGATGCTCAATTACTCAATAACCATAATACATACACTATCTCTATCAACATACAATCACACACTACATAATCTATTTACACCATATGTACATCATATTTACAAACAGTGATAAGTTGTTTTCAAAGTCAGTACCATACATACAACCCACTTCTATTATGTTCATGCATCCTTCTCTATTTCTCAATCATAATTATCATTGAATTATCACTTATTGTTACTTGTCTCTATAATATAAAAGAACTGAATTACAAATAAATAACATAAATGCAGGCAGGCTTGATTATGATTTTATCAAGAACTTGTTTGAATTACGTGTTTGCTTTGCTTTGTGCAGTTTTTGATGATGATCTTGTTTTTGATCAAATTAGCTCTGAATGGAAACTTAATTCAGAGAAAATCATATTCTTAAAAAGCATAAAATCAATTAAAAACATCACATTTAGGAGCCGGCATTTTCACTCTGTTGCAGTGAACAAAATGAAAAATAAAAAGCATGATAAAATGTAAGACTAGTTACTAATCGTTCAGAGAAAATTTAAAATCCAATGATCATAGTAAAATCATTTGTTAGAAAGATGATTCAATGTTTCGAAGGAGGTTTTTAGGCTAAGTTGAAATTGATTTGGATGATAAATTAAAATAGGGTATTAAAAATCCTTAGAAAACCAGTGAATATTTGGTCAAATGTGGATGTTAATAATATGCTTCTTATTCATATGCAGTTTTGTAGAAGGAAATTAAAAGAAAAGGTGGACAGTCTGAGATTTAACAACATTTAAAAAATGTACAAATGGACATAAAATAAAAATATGCATTCAAATTACTTGTCAGTTAACATAAAAGAGTGATTAAAAAAAATGGCAGCACTTTTGAAGGGTTAAAAATCTGCCAATTACATGTTAATTTTCTAAAAAAGTTGTTTCAATTTGATTCATGACTAAAAAGTGCTAAGAAAAATGACTGATCACATATACCCTTGATTTTTGTTTTCTTTTTGTAATTTTCACTCGAGATTCATAAAATAAGGATGGGATTTAGTATGCTTTCAGAGGTAGAAACATGTGTCACATGACAAACGATCTGTGTATATCTATCACATGTAACGAGAGTCACATGACCCAAATTACATCACGTGACAGCCCATTGTCACACAACCAAGAAATTCTATTATGTTAATGATGTGCATTATGGATAAAGTGTGCTATTGTAGCTATATTGTCACAAAGTCAAAGAATGTTGTCTGATGTGTCACATGACCAAGGAACATCATATGACAAATTTGTCACATGACCAAGGAACATCATACAGCAGATGTGTCACATGACCAAGGAACATCATACAGCAGATGTGTCACATGACCAAGGAACATCATACAGCAGATGTGTCACATGACCAAGGAACATCATACAGCAGATGTGTCACATGACCAAGGAACATCATACAGCAGATGTGTCACATGACCAAGGAACATCATACAGCAGATGTGTCACATGACCAAGGAACATCATACAGCAAATGTGTCACATGACCAAGGAACACCATGACAAATGTGTCACATGACCAAGGAACATCATACAGCAGATGTGTCACATGGACCAAGGAACATCATACAGCAGATGTGTCACATGACCAAGGAACATCATACAGCAAATGTGTCACATGACCAAGGAACACCATGACAAATGTGTCACATGACCAATGAACATCATACATCAGATTTGTCATATGACCAATGTACATCATATGGCAGATGCGTCACATGACCAAGATACATCATATATGGAAGGTGCGTCACATGACCAAGGTACATCATATATGGCAGATGCATCACATGACCAAGGTTTATCACATTATTCCCTTAGATAGACAGACATCAAAAGTTCAAGATGAGATGCTTTACAGTTATCCGTCATCTAACAAAACATAAGTCACCTGACCAATCCACGTCACATGATTTGATTACTGTCTTTCACATGATCACTAAGTATGTCACATGATGTGGCAGTTACTACGTCACATTATACAGCTTTTAGTGGGTGGATCATAGCTCCAGCGTGTCCAGGGCGGGGATCTTGGCAACCTCGTAGAAAAGCCTGCAAGGTGGAAGAATAAACATTGGAATAAAAGATTTTAATTTGTCTTATAATGATAATATTCAAGCATTGGTATTCTGGCATCAATCTAGAAATTCAAGGCATACAAATTGTAATAATAAAGAGTTATTTGACCACATGCACAAATCTATCAAAAATATTGATGACATATCAACATATCCTCATTTATCGAAGTGTTTGCACGAGCCCCGACTCAGTTTATTATTTAATATCAATGTGACTTACGGGTTGGAGTACTTGGTGCGGACGGTTGCAAATTGGTATTAATGAATTTGAGGTCACATCAATGACAGTACAACTGTCTTCTACATTATTACTGGTGGCTCTCAGGCCCGGGGGATAGAGGGCCAATAAAAAATGTCAGCCCAAAATAGGTTCATAAGTTAATTTCAATTTCAATGCACCTCAAAATAGTTTTACTAGATAGACGGCGCAATACAAGTGCAGGACAAGCAAGGAAGCAACGTGACTTACGGATGGGAGTACTTGTTGCGGATGGTGGCAAGTTGTTTGTTGGGGGTTCTGTTGAGCATGGAGTTGAGCTGGAACATACACTGCTTCAAATCCTCCTCCTTGTAGCCAGAGTAATGCCTCATGGTGGCATCCTGTAACCATGAAAACAAAAACAAAATGTATTAATATCATATTTCCATATGCAGTGCTAGAAATTAACTTGTTGCTTCAAATTCTACTGGCTTGAAACCTAAATTTGTATTCTATACGAGATTTACATTTTAGGAATCAAATTTTTCTTTCATTGTTACAATAGAAATGTCAGGAAAATTTATGTCCCCTATTATATTTTGCAATCCTCATGTAGAGTTAATACAGCATCAACTAGGTTCCTGTATGCAATAGGCTAACAACTTTTTGTAGCTCAATGTCATATTAGATGGAGTGCAAATCTAAGTAAGTTCTTACCCATGATCCGTTACTCTTCATCCTGAAAGCTAGAAGTAGCGTTGAGGCAGCCATGAGGGAGTCGGGGACGGTGATGAAGGTACTGTCCATCAGAGAGGACTCTAGGATGAACCTGGCCAGCGTCAGGGTGTCTAGTGTTGCATGGGCACACTGCAGAAAAAATTACAACATTAATTTATGAAAACATTTGTGGCATGCTATGAAAACAGAGAGATTCACATTCACAAATTAATATAAAGCTAGAAGTAGCGTTGATGCAGCCATGAGAGAGTCGGGGACGGTGATGAAGGTACTATCCATCAGAGAAGACTCTAGGATGAACCTGGCCAGCGTCAGGGTGTCTAGTGTAGCGTGGGCACACTGTGGAAACAATCAAACATTAACATTAATGAAAACATTTGTGCCATGCTATGAAAACAGAGAGATTCACATTCACAAATTAATATAAAGCTAGAAGTAGAGTTGAGGCAGCCATGAGAGAGTCGGGGACGGTGATGAAGGTACTATCCATCAGAGAAGATTCTAGGATGAACCTGGCCAGTGTCAGGGTGTCTAGTGTAGCGTGGGCACACTGTGGAAACAAAAACAAAGTTAACATGCAAGTATATATGAACAAGCGGTAACACATTAAAAAGAAAACAAGGTCAAAGTTTAACAAAAGACACATCATGACCTGACTAAGTAGCCCATTTTGGCGGTTTTCAAAGAGTTTTTTTTGTTTCTTCATTTTTCAGCTGAAGGGTGTCAATCCGAGACGGTGATCAAGTAAGTTTTGTCGATTTTGACAATGTTATTATAATGAATATGGTCATCTCACCTTCGCGAATCTCCGGAGGAAGCGATATGAGAGGGGAACACCGAGGTTGAAGTCCACTTTCTTCAGAAGTTTCTGTTCCATGTCGATGAACTGATCCCTGGTGTAGGCATCATCACAGATGTACAAGAAATCATCCAGGGCAGGAGGAATCCTCTCCTACAGATGAAAGATATTTTGATAATGAATCATTATAACTTGTAGAAGTCTAAGCATTGTAATTGAAATCCTGAACTTTCTGTGGTAAACATGCTTGTAAACATGTACAATTCAGCCCTTGTGATGCCAAACATGTATTATGAATCATGACACCACTAATAATAATAACAATAATTATAATAATATGACAAATTTATATAGCACTTAATGCAAACAAACCTCTAGAAAAGAGGGTTAGAGTATACAGAGTGCGAAAATAGAAAGGAGTTTAAACTATGATAAACCTTGATTGAATTGAATTGATTTCTATAGAAAGAACACAACAAACTGTAAAAGAAAAAAAAACTCAACCAATACACCCTCTTGATCTGCTTATAACCCCTCTTGTATTATCTTTTCTTATTGTTTGATGAAGAAGCATCTTCTGCCACATACCCAATTACTACACAAGTAGCCCGTTTGATAAAACACTTGCAATTGTTGTAAGCGTCCAATTATTGTAACTGTTTGGTCAACAGCCAATCAGCATGGAGCATGACAGCTGTTGCCATGGAAGTTAAAATGATTGGACACTTACAACAATTGCAACAGTTTTATGAAATGGGCTACTGGATAGAGAGCAGCAATGGTGAATAGTGTCTTATTAATCGCCACATGTGCCACAGTTGGGCATTGAATCCACGATACTCATATTGAGAGATGAAGGCCCAAGGCAAGCCAATACACTAAGTTTGTATATTCTGTTAGCCATATCCCATTTTTGGTTTGCACCCTATGCGGAAGCATCCAGTGTCCTGATGCCAACAGTCAAACTTGTCTTAGTGGCCACTTGTCTGTAACAGCCAACCTACCTATAGTGGCCAAAGATTTTGTGCTATTGTGACTACTTTTCTTGTTTTCCATTGTTTTCATTTGTTTTAGGATAGCTTACATCAAATTTGCATGAGATGAAGAGCGCCGTTGCTCCTAGGAGCTGAAGCAGGTCTTTAGCCACCTTGCACCTAGCCAGGTACATGTCGGTCAGCTTGACCGCCAGATACAGCGTCTCGTGGTTCAGCTCAAAGTTCTCCTGAACCTCGACTAACCAGTCCACCAACACTGCCCTCATGTGCCGCGTGATGTCTTTCTGCACTTCAAAGTAGTCCGCAATTTTATTTGAATCCTGTGAAAAAGAGAGAAAACAGACACCAACAATCATTAACAGGTTTGAACCTAGTAGCAAATCATGATGTAACTAAGACCAGATAGAATCGTGGTTAATATTGAAGTTCTGTAGCACTCATGTGATGCGTGATGTTATTCTATATACCAGTGTTGGGTCCAAGACCAGAGGGTCCGAGATGAAGATCGGCAGCTCAAGATCGAAATCAGAACCTCTGAGATCAAGATCAGAAATGTCCGAGATCAAGATCAGAAATGTCCCAGATCAAGAACAAGATCGAGATTACTGATGCCGATCTCGAGACTGGTCTCGAGATCAAGACCAAGATCCACAGCTCAAGATCAGAAATGTCCGAGATCAAGAACAAGATTACTGATGCCGATCTCGAGATCCAGATCGATCTCGAGATACCCTCATGGCCCACAAGTATCATTATTACCACTGGCCAAGTGGGCACAGATAAAAAATAGACCTAATTATCTTGCGCACCTTTTAAATTCCTCGGGGAGCATTACTCACCTCTTTCTCTCTGAGGTATGTGAATATGTGAGCAGCATAGGTTGGGGCTAGATGGGGATCCCCCTCATTCTCAGCATCAATGTCTAAAAAGTCCTCCGCTTCTTCCTGTGTAGTTTCCTCCTCCTTTACCGGGGATGCCTTGGATTCCAGTGAGATAGCTGCCACCTAAGACACAAAGTTGAGACAATAGTGAAACAAATTAACAGGGGTTCAGGGCGATTGACCCCCTGTAATGCCAGAAAAGAGCCCCCATAAATGTACAAAAAGTATTCCACTTCTTCCTGCAAAGCTTCCTCCTGCTTTATCAGTGAGGCTTTGGAGTGTAGTGAGATGGCTGCCACCTAAAACACAAAGTTTGATTTGATTTGATTTGATTGATTTATTTTCCACATTTTCTACAGCATACAATATAAACAATATCGTAAGTAAATTATATTGACTTTTCTTGCACACAAAATAAAAATGATTTTACACACATTTTAACTGACACGATTTTCAACTGTATAAGGTAATTGTTATTAAAAATTAAGAGCCTACCGAGAGCCAGAGCTTGTGAAATGAAAGGCCCCTTATAAATTTTCATGATTGTTGATAAACAAATTTTTTTTAATGTAATTGTTGGTGCAAATCTTAGTAAGGCTCATTAACTCCTTTCACAACAAACACATATTGCATGAATGCCACTGGGTGATTTAAAGTATGGTGTTTAAGGCCGGTGTTAGTGTTTATTACACACAAACACGAGTTTGATAAACACTAACACCAGCCCTAAACACCATACTTGAAATCACCCATTGTACACTGAGAGCAACTTTCTTCCGATTCAATACAGTTTATTTGGCCAAGTCTATTGTTATAAATCATACTTACTGCATCTTTGATTTCCATACTGGGTGAATCCGCTAGATTCCGCTGGTTCTTTAGGTCCACAAAGTCTGGCACTCTGGAACTGCACAGAATATACAATATATAGCAGATGAGATATAAACAATATCTTAATTAACCTTGGGAACAAGTACAATGTAATATAGAAAATAGATAGGAGACAAATTAATGATGAAAGGAAATGAATATCAGAATAGATGTCATTCAAAGCGTATGTATATTGAGGCTAATGATGCAATGGGCTATGCAAGTTGCTACATGTAAGATGCCGTAATCTAAAAGTTCCAGTGGATTATTATAGAAGAAACTAGACGAGGTAATTTGACTTTAAAAATAAATGTATGTGTGAGCAGGGGTATGTCCTTTTGCTGTTCCTAATTCCCAATCTACCAATGGACCTCTCTATGTCTATTGAACGGCAGTCACAAATGGTGCAACTTTGGGACGGAACAAGAATCGTTGTGTAACCAATGTTTCTTGAAATATTATTTTACTTTTGGTAATACAGTGAAACCCGTCTATAAAGATTACCGAAGGGTGACAGAATAAGTGGTCTTCATAAGCAGGTGGTCGCCGTGGCAGATTTGACCGTACCCAATGCTCAAAATAAGCACAGACCTGCTGGTCTGGGGCCACTAGCTTTGAGGCTTAGGCCATAAAATAACAGATTTGTTAATGTTTTCTCATTTACGGCCCCATGATTCAGGTTTCTGGCCACTAGATTATGAGAAAATCTTGTATTTTCTTGCCCAACAGGGCCAGAAGGCAAACAAAAAGTTAAAGGGTACCACCACCCAAAAATAATACGCTTATTATAGAAAGGTAACATCTTTAGTATTCCATTCCATCAACAAGTTCACAAAAATATGTTTTCAGAAAAAACATATAATAGGAAAACGCACCACCATTCTAAAGCATGCGTTCATGCTGTAGTGTATTGGTTATATATATCGACTTATAAGGTCGAGCGCCAGCTACGACAGAATGTACACTGCAATAACATGAAGTAAACGAGTAGACGAAACCGTGAATCTTTAGTGAGAAACTTGTTATTATTCTGGAGTGTCTGATTGATGGAACTGTGTCAATGTATGCCGAGTGTCTATCAGTTATCATAGAACCCACAAACAGTACAAAATGGCGACTACGATGGGCGGATTGCCAGATTTTCCACCGTTTTTGGACGTTGACAACAACCCTGGACCGCAGTGGAGCAAGTGGTTGTCGCGGTTCGAACGGCTGCTGACGGCGCTGGACATCGATGCACCCCGGAGGAGAAGGGCGCTGCTGCTTCACTACGCGGGGCCGAAGGTGGACGAGATATTCGACACTCTACAGAACACAGGTACTGATGATGAGTACACAAAAGCTGTTGATGCCCTGAATACATACTTTAAGCCTAAAGCAAACTCACTATATGAGGTATATAACTTTCGCCAAGCAAAACAAGGCCCTCATGAAACCATAGACAATTATGTTACCAGATTGAGACAACTAGCCATCAACTGCAAATTCACGGATACAAACAGAGAAATAACGTCTCAGATAATACTACACTGTGTATCGCCACGCCTGAGACGCCAAGCTCTCACCAAGGGTGAAGACATCACACTTCAGAACTTGCTGGAAATTGCGAGAGCCCTCGAGACAAGTGAATATCAGGCCGATGTTCTCGAGCGCACTGCACAAAGCGACAGAGGTGCAGTACATAACGTGGACAGTGAACTTGACGATGACGAGGAGATCGCCAACAGCACCAGAGAGACGCGCAGAGGACGAGCTCCACATCGGCAAGGTGACCGACAACACGATGGAGAACATGGTCGATGGTCCTCAAGAGGTCGCGGGCGCGGTGGACGCGGTCGCGGACGCGGTCGCCGTCGCGATAGCAAATCAAGGTCGCGCTGGAATGAACAAAAGAACTCAAAACAGACAACATGTTATTTCTGTGGCGGACAGTGGCCACATGTCAATGCGTGTCCAGCCAAGGACAAGGAGTGCAGGAATTGCCACAAATTTGGACATTTCGCACGCGTTTGCAGATCTAGGAAAGAAAAAAACGTCCGCTCTGACTATTCATACAGAATCACGCATGTCCATGCCCACAAAACGCATAACCTGCCCACGACTACGGTGTTGATTGGTAAGGCAGAGGTAGCGGCCACAGCATTAATTGACTCGGGCGCCACAGTCAACACAATGGACATTGAGACATTTGATAAACTCAAGAAAAACACACGAAACCTGCGGCTAACAAAATCGTCGACCAAAATCTACCCATACGGATCATCAACTCCACTTGCTGTGAAAGGTGTAGCCAACTTCAGAATGTTCGCTCCATCGACAGGCCAGGCTAGCCAGAAAGAAACTTTCCATATTGTCGAGGGATGTCAAGGAAACTTGCTGAGCTGCGAGACCAGTCAAAGACTAAAATTACTGGTCATCAACAATGTGCAAACATCAAACCCAAGCCCTACCACCATTCCTGAAAATTACTCTGAGCTTTTCAACGGTATCGGGAAGGTGAAGGGTAAGAAGATCAAACTACACATAGACGAGACGGTCCGACCAAAACAACAGAGACATAGGAGAATACCTTTCCATACACGAACAGACGTGGAGAAGGAGTTGAAAAGACTTGAAGATCTAGACATCATCGAAAAAATAGACGGACCAACCCCATGGGTTAGCCCAGTAGTCGTAGTACCCAAACCAAATGGACAGGTGAGAATATGTGTTGACATGCGGGCTGCAAACGAAGCCATCCAAAGAGAACGACACCCTATGCCAACGCTTGACGAGTTGATTGAAGACATGAATGGAGCATGTGTCTTCAGCACCCTAGATATGACGTCCGGATATCATCAGTTTGAGTTACATGAGTCATCCAGATACATTACCACATTCAGCACTCATGTTGGACTTCGTCGTTACAAAAGACTGATGTTTGGTGTCAACGCCGCTTCTGAGATTTTCCAAGCGGCAGTCGCTGAGCTCCTTACTGGTCTACAAGGAGTGAAGAACATGTCAGACGACATTATTGTGTTTGGGAAAACACAAGCCGAGCATGATGCGAACCTGAAAGCTGTGCTTGACCGCCTACAGGAACACAATCTGCGTTTGAACAAGGACAAGTGCAAATTTTCGTGTGATGCAGTCAAGTTCTATGGCCACTACTTCAGCAAGAATGGCCTAAGCCCAGATCCCAAGAAAGTAAGTGCGATCGTGAACGCCAACCCCCCTGAAAACGCGAAAGAAGTGAAATCGCTGCTGGGTCTAGCTTCATACGTGTCGCGCTTCATCCCCGATCATGCAACGATCACAGCCCCACTTCGTGAGCTGACTCACCAGGATGCTGAGTGGAAATGGGGAGATGAGGAAGCGGAAGCATTCAACAAGCTTAAAGAAACAATCGCAGACAATCAGACTATGCCGTACTATGATCCCCGACGCCCCTCTACGCTCATTGTAGATGCCAGCCCTGTTGGTCTTGGGGCCATGCTCTGTCAGAACGATCAACCCATTGCATACGCTAGCAAATCACTCACGGCAACTGAAAGCAGATACTCGCAAACTGAAAGAGAAATGCTCGCTGTAGTATGGGGAGTGGAACGCTTTCACTTATACCTGTATGGCAGTCAGTTCAAAGTGATCACGGATCACAAACCCCTCATCCGCATCTTCGAAAAACAGACTCTGATGTCCGCAAGAATCGAGAGATGGAGACTCAGACTAACGCCGTACAACTGTAAACTCATCTACAAACCAGGACGCGATGATGAGAACCCTGCTGACTACCTGAGCAGACATCCAGAGAGCGGTATCGCAATCACAGACGACCCCGATGTCGCATACTTGAACTATGTCTGTACAAACGCACTTCCAGATGCGATGACCCTGGATGAAGTCAAGCGCGAGACAGCGAAAGACACTACCCTGCAGCTAGTCATCAAAGCCGTTGACTCGCAAGGATATCAACAGTGGAAGTCACCTGAGGTACAACCCTTCGCACCATGCAGAGATGAACTCACGGTCCATGAAGGTGTGTTACTCAGAGGAAACCGATTGGTGCTGCCTAAGTCACTGGCACCAAAAGCTATTGACCTTGCACATGCATCTCACCAGGGTATAGTGAAGACAAAAAACATGATCAGGGAAAGAGTCTGGTTCCCTGGCATTGACAAACTGATAGAAGAAAAAGTCAGATCATGCATCCCCTGTCAGGCTGCCCAGTCGGATGGTGGTGAGAAGATAGAACCCTTGAAAATGACACCACTGCCTCAAGGACCTTGGCAGGAAGTGGCTGCAGATTTTCTTGGACCACTACCAACTGGAGAGTACGCATTAGTCGTAATCGACGAATATAGCCGATACCCAGAAGTTGAATTGGTAGCTTCAACTTCAGCTCGAGCAACGATTCCTGCTCTAGATGCTATCTTCGCACGTCAAGGCATCCCTGAGGTTTTGAAAACTGACAATGGCCCACCATTCAATGGCCATGAATTTGATGACTTCGCAACACACCTAGGTTTCATCCACAGAAAGGTTACTCCATACTGGCCGAGAGCTAACGGAACAGTTGAGCGCTTCAACAGAGTCCTGATGAAGCACATCAGAACAGCTACCGTAGAGCGCAAGTCCTGGAAGCAACAACTTTTTCGCTTTCTACGCACGTATCGAGCTACGCCACACAGTTCAACAGGTGTTTCTCCGTTCCGAGCGCTGTACCAACGCACGATGAAGACAGAACTCCCAAGCTTCTCAAAACGCGACAACAACGATCTCCAGAAGAAAGACAACGAACAGAAGCGCAAGATGAAGGAGTACGCCGACTCGCAGAATCGCAGCAAAGAAAGCTCGCTGATGGAAGGTGATGTGGTTTTTGTTCGTCAAAAGAAGGTATCAAAGACCACACCTCCTTTTGATCCAAATCCATACATGGTTGTCCGCAGAATGGGCAACACAATTGTCGCGAAAAGAGGAAATCGTGTAATCAAGCGAAACATCTCATTCTTCAAAAGAGTGCAAATCAAACCATCACAGATGAATGAAGATGTGAGCGATCTTGAAGATGATTTCGATCTCGAAATCACACGCGATGCACAGCCCAATGCACCACCCGGGGCACCCCCACCCCCACGACCCATTCTTCGACGCTCGGGTCGACAACCGAAACAACCAGTTCGGTTCCGAGACTATGTCATGGACTCGGATAGTGAATAAACACTAAAGAATAAGTGAAACAAAAACAAAAACAAAAAGAAAGAGAGAAAGAAAAAAAGAAACCAGATTTTTTTAAGTGTTAAATATTGTGGAAAACAGGATAGTGGTTCTCATGTCACAAGTAAAGTCACATATTTCATAGACTATCCTGATTAAGACAAACAAAATATTAAGGGAGAAGAGGAAAGTAGAATTTGTTATAATTTGCTTTTGTAAGAATTACCCATTAATTGGAAAGTTGATAATAACTTGTTATAACAGGTTTTTTTGGAAAGATTATCTTAGATATTTTGAAAGTTGGCAATTTTGGAAGGCCAAAGTTTTTCAAAAAAAAAAAAAAAAAAAAAAAACAAAACCAGGTTATAACAAACTTCTGATATTATGTACTCTATTTAGTTACGTCAATTTAGTGAGAAGAATAGTACATAACTCTCATAATTATTTCTGATAGTTTTGAATTACATAACTTGATATTACTTTAATTATTTTTATGAAACTGGATCATCCTAATTTGATTTATTGTTTTGAAATTATTTTTAGGTCACTAGAAAACAAATGTTTTATTTAGGTTAAATTCTGAAGATTTTGTGATTTTGAAAATAAGGAACATTATCTGACAGGAGTTCATGTCAAAAGAAAGGTGAATAGGTCAGTAACTGTTTTTTATATTTTATTTGTTAAAGGGAGAAAGCCCTGTGTTTTAAGTATTATTTTATTCAGTGTTTAGCGGTTAAAGTCAAGAAACTCAAATATTGATATCTTTAAAAAAAAGCTGTAAGGATTGACAGTTTTCTTCAGTTTAAAAATTATTATTATGGGATCCAAATTCTGGTATAGAAAATGCACACTTATTTTCTTGAAATTTATACACTTACAACGAGACCAAAAGATTATGTTTTTGTAGATTATTGGTACAAGAATATTTTAATATTCAATTTGTTTCAGTCAGTTTTGGGAAACATGAGAAATGATTTTGTCATCTAAACAAAAGGGGTGATGTAGTGTATTGGTTATATATATCGACTTATAAGGTCGAGCGCCAGCTACGACAGAATGTACACTGCAATAACATGAAGTAAACGAGTAGACGAAACCGTGAATCTTTAGTGAGAAACTTGTTATTATTCTGGAGTGTCTGATTGATGGAACTGTGTCAATGTATGCCGAGTGTCTATCAGTTATCATAGAACCCACAAACAGTACACATGCGGTCTGAATTGCAAAGACTAATGCGTGCGGAGCGAAAGAATAGCCCGGGATTCTATTGCCTATAAACGTACGCGTGAATAGCATTGGCGCACTCGCAAATGTTTGGCCCGTATGGAACCAGGAAATAGTAGTGGTTCCGTAAGTGGTGGAAATTAATTGCTTTGTTTATGAATTACACAACCCTTTGCAAAATGTTGGGTATCTATTTGATATCACAAAGCGGTACCAAAACATATAATAATGTGTTGTTCTTTGCCTGGTGGTCCCCTTTAATTACTAGAGTAGCCGTACCTCGACGCGTCCGTCTTGTTGGCCACTGCAGCGGTGACATTCTCCTGCTGCGACTGCTTGGCATGAATCTCCTCCTTGATCCTGACAACATCCTTGGGCTTGGCCACTGCTTTGACCGGAATGGACGACTTGACCGTCACCTTCTTCAAGACTGGCTTCTTGGTGTTCACGATGACATTCTTACTGGTTAGAGCCTACGGAGAAGTAAACAGTACACAATAACAATAATAATAATAATAATAATGATGATACTGATAATAAAGCGTTCTTGTATGGCGCATATCTCACTGAAATAGGGTCTCTACGCACAATAGACAATATTATTGTCCCAAGGGAAAAGATTTACAAGGCGACTTAAAAGCTAGACTTACAGGTTGTCATTATACAAATGATGCGCAGGTATGAGTGGGTCGGTAGGAATTGTTTGCACAAGGTAACTATGGAACTGTTAAACCCACGAGGTGAAGCCGAGTGGGTTTAGACTAGTTTCCATAGTTACCGCGTGCAAACAATTCCACCGACCCACGAAATAACCTTGCGCATCATCTGTTTTATAGAATGGGCATTGTTACGCCCCCCAAAAAGTCAAAAAATTAAAAATTAGAAAAATTACCGGATGCATGAAATAATTTTACCGGACGCATGAAATTTTTTACCGGAGGCATGAAATTTTTTACCGGACGCATGAAATTTTTACCGGACGCATGATTTTTTTACCGGACGCATGACTTTTCATGCATCCAGTACAATTAATTGTCTGCACAAATTTTGCTCTCAACCAATCAGATTGCAGGGATTTTTCAACCCATTCTATAAAAAATGTAATACAACTGGCAAATTTCTATTTTCCACATATTTTGTATTTGTTATATAGTTGTGAAAGATGTCTGTGAAATACAGTGAAACCTAATTATACAGAGCACCTTGGGTCCTTTGAATGTACAGGTCTTGTTATATCTGATGTCTCGTTTTATCAGGGTTTAAAAACAATAAAATACATACTTGGACCTGTGAAATTACCTCGCTATATCAGGTACCTTGTTATAAAAAGAGCTCGTGATAAAGAGGTTCCACTGTAGAAACTTTTATGGATTCAACTTTTTTTTCCTTTTTGACTCTCAACATTATATCAGAGGCATGCAGGGCGCTACACAAATTTGCCCTCCACTGATTTTGAGTTAAGTGGTTGGTTAAGTGGGTTGGTAGAGCCCTAGTTAAAAAAGTTAAAAGTCCTTCCTGTGCAAAATTTGGCACACAAGGTGGCGCCTATCTCCGATTCATTTGGCCACACGTCTACTTCATGTAGTGAAAGTTAGAAGGCAGAAGATACCACATTCGTTTGTAAAGTCTTTGGTATGACCTGGTCACAGCCCTAGGCAAGGGTTATATTGTGAATGAGTTTCAAAAGGGCACTCACGTTTGTGATGTCGCCGAATGCTGGCAGAAGGTACCATCTTCTTTTGTAAAGCCTTTGTTATGACCCGGTCAGAGCCCTAGGCAAGGATTATATTGTGAATGAGTTTCAAAAGGACTAGTACTCACGTTTGTGATGTCGCCGAATGCTGCCCTCTTCCTGCTAGGCGCATGTAGGTTGCTGCATCCTCCCAGCTCGTTGGACTTCCTCTTGGCTCGGGTTATCATGGGCACCTTGTCCTCCTTGATCTGCAATGTTCAGACAACAGACAAGGCAATTATTTCATAATGTTACAATTTAAGATGATTTATTATTAACACTACTTAACTTGGCTTGGGATATCATGGGAACCTTGTCTTCCTTGATCTGCAATGTTCACACAACCAACGAGGCAATTATTTTATGATTTTGTAATTTAAGACGATTTATTATTAACACACATACTTCATAGACTCCAGGGGGTGTATTCTGAGAACGATTTAAGGCTAAAATTTATTGTATAGATCTACGTCACTAAATATTTTTAGCCAAATTGGTATTCTGAAACTGTACCTAAGGAATAGCGATTTGCTAAAATATATTTTAGTGACGTAGATACTGGGTACCATACGTATCTGGAACAAACTACCCCAACCAGTGGTCCATATCAACGGCCTGGCTGCATTACCAGTCATCAAACAATGCAGCCTCCTCCTGGGTCACATAGATCTACTTTAAAATGGACCCACATTTCTACTTGCACCATTCACTCTCTATACTAAATTGTAAATACAAGGGAAATTGTATTATACACCATGGCACCTCTGTATGGCACATATCGTTTCATCCCAGTATTGCTTCCTGTGTGAGCTGCCAAAGGGATTAAATCACATCAAGTATCAAGTATTTCAAAATCTTACCTGAGCAGCAATGCCACCACCCATCCTTTTCATGTTGAGAGGCATGTTTCTATAGCACACGGACGTCTGATTCAGTCTAGTTTCCCCTTTAGGTTTGGTTGCTGTATTATTCAAGTAGGTATTCTCACCAGCAACTCTTCCTGTTGAAAAAAAAAAGTTGAATTTGTGTTAACAGTACATTCACAGGGCTCTCATTTCTTTCAAAAGTGACATAATATCGACTCCCACCACAGACTTGTGTGTTAGATCATAAATCTTTGGTGGCCAAATCAAAGAGTTTTAGGTGGGCAAATTAAATTTCTCGTGGCCACTGCTATATAAAGTTGTACTCTTGAATGTTACATGTTAATATTGCGTACCAAAGCTATACCGGCTTACATTTACTAAATTGTGCAATCCAATTCCTGTTCAACAGTTGATCGCTGTGTTTTAGGAAGCCTTGCTACAGAAAAAACAGACTGGAAATAATTGTTTTTTTCTCTACATTTTGCGGTCTTCAAAACAACAAAGTTGATAAATAGTAAATTATCAAATTATATGTATTGTGGATCACATGAACAAATTTTTTTTTTTTAATCTGCTGATAAATGGAGGGAGGAATCAGCCAGCAAAAAGTTTGTGCTGGATAGTGAACTTGACAGTGAAGCATGCAGGAGAGGTTGGCATTCTCTTAGCATGTATGATTAAATGAACTGATGCGCTATACAAATAGCATAGAACATGGGTTCTTTTAGTAAATGCATACCAAGTCGTGGGCACGTATTTGAAGAGAATTTTGAGGTTTTGCTCTGTACAACACAATAATGTATGATTGAGTAACCCCCACATCGGCACCCTAAGACATTTTCGACAGTTTAAGACTTACAAATTTTACACATTTCTTGAAATTGTACTCACAGTCTCACACATTGAGAAAATAGTGCAGATTCTGATGCGATGATCAGATTTGCGATGTATGCATTACATTTTGAGATAGCGCCTTCGAACGCGCGCGTGGTTTTTTGGCTTCCCGGATTCGAAGTGTTTTTAATACCGGCACCCCCTCAACACTCGTTGACAACGCACGCAACTCCAAATTTCTTGTGTGATGTTAGCATTATTTCACAAATTTCACAAAAATACTCGTAGCGGACTATAAACGCATTATTTCTCCTCCAAATTTCGACCAGTGCAGTTTCTAAGGGTAGCGCGCATAATCACACGCGCGATTTTTCACAACACGCGCAAAAACAAATATTACGCGGTGTGCCGATATTAAAAACAGTGCCAATGTGTAGTACACCTATCATACCTAGATGTGTGCTTCAGGGAAATCTTTTATATTTATTTTTCGAGGGCTACTTTTCAAATTCAAGCTTGCCTGCATAAAAATATAATTCCAAAATTTGTTTTACATTGAACTCTATGCAAATTTATGGGGGTTATTTTATGATTTACTGGGGCTCTTTTGGGCATTTCGGGGGTGAAATTAAAAATGAATTCCTGCATATAATCCAAGCGATGCCGATGCTGTGGTGGTAAAGTGCATGTGTTAATCGGGGAAAAAATTAATATTTATTTTTCAAGAGCTACTTTTCAAGTTTGCCTGCATGAAAAAATAAACAGTTAAAAAAGTTAACATAATTAATGATAACAATTTGCTTTGCGCCATTGAACTTGAACTGGAGTTCCCCAGATGCAAATTTACGGGGGCTCTTTTTGGCATTTCGGGGGCGAATTCGCCATGACCGAGCCCCCCCCCCCCGGCCCATGTATTTTTTTTTCACTGGCGTTAATTCTCCCCCCCCCCCCCCCCCCCCCCAAAAAAAAAAAAAAAAAAAAAATAATAATAATTAATAATAAATAAATAAAATACAAAAATAAATAATTTTTAAAATTAAAATAAAATAAATGAATATAAAAAAATGGAGTGCATCATCATCGTCCATGTTCATAATGTTTACTCAACTCAACCAAAAAAATTCAAGCTCGACTTCCGACTCAGTCAGAGACCACGATCGCAGTTTCACACATTCATTCAGCCTCCACTGGTCTTCAGACTTCACTCTTCAGTGATTCACACTCAGTCACCAGGTCACACTCCACAGACGTCACACTCACAGTCACACTCACAGTCACACAGATAATCATAATCACATTTCAAATTCAATCATCATTTAACATGTTTAATGATTGGCACGCCATTGCCTTGCCCTTGGTATTGGTAAAAAGGAACCAGCAATAACGAAGACTGCTACCAGTCGCGACCATTCCTAGTTAAACAATTTATATCGAAAGAAGATTTGCATGCATGCATCGGCCGTGAGTCGAGTTGGCACGTTGCAAGAACTGTGTGCGAAATGGCATAGGAATGTACGCCCATTGTATTGGGGTGGATTTTGCTGTGTTTCGCCTCTTATTGGCATGCGTGCATTATCGCATTGCTTTTGGCGTCGCAACAAAACAAGCTGCACGAACATGACGAAGTCGAACGAAGGTGGTAATTTGTTTTCCCCAATAAAGCGCCCAAACTCACAATCATACAAGTCAATTGTAATGATTTGTCTTACCTACAGGTTAAGGAGTAGTTCTGTATAATTAGGTGCTCGACAGAACTGCAGAAATCAAAATGTGGCTCTTCAAATGCTGGACAAATCTCCGTGTTTTCAAATTCGACGCGCTTTTACGCTCCTTGCTTTACATTTGTTTTGTGCATTCTTAGAATCGCGCATTGTGATTGGTTGACGGCTCGTGGCATTTCGTAGTCTTGTATAAAGACCATTAAGAGCATTTTATTGACGTTCTTACATGGGGGGTGTCGATCACACGCGGGGGGATGGGGATGTTCTAAATGACTTTTGGGCTCCTTCACGGCCCTATTTGTATGTATTCATTGTATTGTTGTATCCTTATTCACCCCTTTGGGGTTTCGGAAGGATCGTTAATAAAATTGAAACTTGAAACTTGAAACTTGGGATGGGGGATATGGGATATCCCCCAATAAGTTTGAGGTACGAGGGATGGCCGGTATTATCCACCCCAATATTTGGGGTTCAGAAATAATACTGTATCCCCGGGTACTGTATATAACATCAACATGAATGGACATTGCCCTCTCTCATTCATACAACAGACATAGTGAGAGTGCTAATGACTGCCCAAATCCAAAATCTTCCGAGGGCTACACCCCCGGGACCCCCATCTGACCCAGCCCTCTGTACACACTTATTCAGGATTTCTCGTTATGTCCACACAAAATGAGCTAACTATATTCGTATAAATGTACATAATTATGCAACGGTTTAGTTCTGGATATCAACATTTCTAAAGCTTCCAGGGGCTCCGCCCCCTGAACCCCAATTTAGATTACCAATGTGGGTATCCCTTGACTGATTTTATTCAGGGTTCCATCATGGTGCTTGCAATGTGCCATTACTTTCTAAATAACGGGGGCTCTACCCCTGGCCCTGAGCCCCGGCAGTGACTTAATAGCGGGCCCCTACATCCACCCTTCTCTAAATTTATAGGGGCTAGCCAAAGTGCTCACCAAGCATGCCAGGAATGAGACCCCCCCCCCCCGCCCCCCCCGCCCCCCCCCCCCTTTGGTAGAATTCCTGGCCATGACAAGAAATCGACGCCTATGCTAAATAATATAATACTGTAAAAGTAATAAAAAATGAGGGACATATTATTAGGCACATGTTTGTAGTATAGGAGCTGGTATTTGTACACTGTATGGGTGCGAAAGGTGGTCCCTAGAATAAGTGTAGTGAAAGGGGGGGGGGGGGCTCATGTATGGGCCCGTGAGCCCCCCCCCCCCCCCCCCCGTGTCCCCCTCCCTCGTGCAGGCCCGGGATTCAAGATCTTCGTGTCAGTTTTCATTTATTTTGGCTTGCTTGCTTGCTAGCCGGTAGTTTTGATTTGGGGCTTTGAATCATATATCATTTAAAGTTTCTATAGGAGCTATAGCCCTGCCCCCTTTAATTAACATGCTCGCAAGTTGGAGACCCCCCCCCCCCCCCCCCCCGCCCCCCTTTGGTAGAATTCCTGGCCATGCCACTGGTTGGTATAGGTGGTAGGACAGGGCCCCCTCTCAAAATTAAATGAAATAACCAAGTTAGTGTCCAATTTGATGTACTGTATTACTATACACATTCGCAACAAATGTGATAAAATATCGCGACGCATTTAATTGAAAAGCATTTTTGAAAAACATAATAGCGGGCAAATTAACTACTAAGTAAATTGTCAAAACTAAATTGCGCCTCATACGCCACATGTCATCAAGGGCGTCAACAGCTGCTAAAAAGTGGGGGGACATTGCGAGGGAGCGAAGCGACCGAGGGGGGAGGGTGTGGGAGGGGGGTGTCCCCCCTCCCACAGTAGGGAGATTTTTCATTATTAGACCTGAAATTGTGCAATCTGGTGCATACCGAAGACCTAATTTTTGATTGATACGCAATTGTGTATACATGTCATGAATTGACCTCCCTCACCACATGATCGACCGATCTGAATTTTTGTTAATTTCATAACGAAACAACAAATATGAAATTTCCATTCACTCATCGCATGTTAATTGTCACTGTCGACGTCATTCTCCTCGTCAACCTCAATGTCAAAGGCAGGAGTTATAAGTTATTATAATTTCACCACGCTCGAAAAGTATACACAATTACATACGACTAAGTAAAACCCCTGTTATCATTCAAAAAGAGCCGTTACAACTCAAGAGGGCGCTATTTAAAAAAATCACTGGTTTTAGCCATTTTTCATACAAAGTTGTTTTGTTAAAATAATGATTCAATAGAGATATCATCATCGACTTTTTAAAAACCTATTCAGATTTTTGTTTTCTTTCTAAAAAGTCTAAATATCCCCCGGTGATTACCGGTGAAGAATCTTTTGAATAAAATATATACTTCAGCCGTTTCTGAACCGATTTTGATTAATAAAGTTTATTCTGTTATCAAAATTGTATGTTCTTTCAAATTTGACAGTCAGTTTTTCATTATCTCACAACAAAATATCGGGGGGCACCATAGAGTTATATACTAAAGAACACTATATAACTCTATGGGGGCACTTCGGGAAATAAATATGCAAACCGCTGAATGAACCGCTAATAATAATAAAAAAAAAAAAAAAAACAACATAAATATTCTCATTTATTGTTTTTCTCTTTATTTTGTATATTTTTAATATAAAAAAACGGACAGTGATGTCAAGAGTTAATTAAAAAAATGTTGAGTTAGTCAAAGCAGGCCTCGTTCGAAAATTAAAAGAATCTGTATACACATTTATTTATTTATTTCCGGTATGAATAACATGATACAAAGGTCTGGAGACCAACAATGATCATGGCACATTGATACAAATTAATAATGATTAAATAGAGAGATCATCAACAACTCAATTAAAAACCTCTTCTGAATTTTTTTGAAAAAGTGTAAGCATTTTTTAAATAAAAAAAAATCATCAAATAAATATGAGGCCCAGATTTATTCCGATCGGATATTGATCATTTCAGCCGTTTTTGAACTGATTTTGATCAAATGATGTTTATTCTGTCATTAAAATTGTATGCTCTTTCCAAATTTACACTCAGTTTTTCATTATCTCACATACAAATTATTTCGAACAGCGCCCTCTTTACCAAAACTGAACTACCCAAATTTCGAACACTATACAATACCAAAGATCCTACATACATAAGATGCCCAACTCTCCCGATTTTACACGGCCGCTGGTGAAACGGAAGCGGAAGCGGTATTTTAGCACATGGAGTCTGCCGCCCGCTAGCGTTGAGCAACTAAAACTCGAACAAGCGTCTATAGTAATTCCATTAGACATGTTAGACATCGTGTCGGAAAAGTGATTTATTTCTATCAGAAGGCATCTAACTTTTAACGAAACCTGGTTTAAATGAAAGAATAGAACCTATATTAGATATCCTAGGTAGATTTATTGAGGAACTTTTCCTCTGAAAGCCAGCGGACTCACTTTATTAGACCATACCCCATAGCTTGAAAATCTCTCTTGAAAGGTTTGTTATATTTTGAATTTAAGCAATTTAAAATCTGAATTGATGTAAAAGGTAATAACTTAATTTTTTGCCTCTTTCCGGTAAAAAAATATAGCAAAACTCAATCCTTTCGGAAAAAACAAACAAGCGTGATTTTCTAGCAATTTGAGCATTTTAACTCAAATTATTTAAGTTTCTGTTAGCCACAAAAAATTTTCATTTTATTTATTTTTTTGCCATTTTCTTGAAAAGATCTTGAAAAGAAAAATATTTATTTTTAGGAACAAAATAAACGGGCCTTTAGCAGCTTAATATCACAGCTTATCATTATACATATCTCAAGATTTCATTTCAATCTGAGAATTTCATCTGCTCTTTTTTTTCAATGGGATGGGTTCAGTTATGTGAGTATACATTTGACCATGCATGGCCAACGTCACCAAATATTAATTATTGTTAGACTCTGGTCCAGTTTATATCTTTCGCCCATTTTTGTAATGAGCTCATTAAATGACAATGGTTTCTTTAATTTATTCAGCGGTTCTTCAATTTAATCCATAGTTCTCAATAGAGTTTTCACACCTTCCCGGGATCCTTCAGGCTACACAACAGGGCCTGTCAGTTCAAACTTCTAACTCAACATGGTATTTACAGAAATAGAGACGGCTTAGATATAAACTGGACCTCTATTTATTTGGATTTTCATGATTGAAACAACTACAATAAAATTATGACAATACACAATACTGATTAAGAATTACACTTACGTTATTTATTCAGCTTTCTGGATTTGAGTCAAGCTTTTGACTCTATCAATCACAATATTCTTTTACATAAAGACAAATCTTATGAATTAAGAAGTATAGTACTTTCATGGTTTGAAAATTATCTTAAGCACCGCTATCAAATCGCAGTATATAACAATGTTTGTTCTGAACTGTTACAAGTTACATGTGGAGTACCCCAAGGATCAATTCTAGAACCACTTCTATTCTTACTATTCATGAATAATTCAGTTAATTGTCCCCATACTCTTAAATTTGTGCTTTTTGCTGCTGATACCAATATTCTTTTTTCTCACAATGATATTAATACCTTATGTCAAATTATAAATAATGAAATGAAACATGTATCACTATATGGTTCAATTGTAAGTGCTATTTCAAATGATTCAATAAATACCTTAATAATTAAAATTAATGATATTCTAATTCAGCGTGTTCAATCAACTTATTTCTTAGGTGTAATTATTGACTAACATTTAGCCTGGAAAGATTATGTACTTGCCATTTCAAACAAAATATCAAAGAGTATTGGTGTCATCAGTAAATTAAGTCATATCTTTCCCCAAAATATATTGATTTTTATTATATAATACCATGATCCTGCCAATTTTAATGTACTGTAATGTTGTCTGGGCAAATACATATCCATCGATGCTTCAAATGTTGTTTAAACTTCAAGCACATATTGTAAGAATTTGCTCATTGTCTGATTTTCATGGTCACTCAAAACCACTGTTTAAAACATGAAATTTCTACTAAATCAAAATTGTATTGCCCTAATGGTTTTTAAGCATAAACACGATAATTGCCAAAGAATCTTGCCACTCTGCTAAAAAGTATAAGAAATCAGAACACAATTATAATACTAGAAATCCCCAAAATTACTTTGTTGAAAAATTTACATCAACTACTTCATCATATACTTTCAAACACACTGGTCCTGTAATATGGAATTCACTCTCTCTTTGTATTCAAAACACTGCTTTTCTCAATTCGTTTAGGTCTAAACTGAAAAAAACCCGTATAATTAATAACTGTTTTCACTGAATAATCTTGTGTTTGTATCCACGAACAATCCATTAACCTCTTATTGTAATTACTACCATGTACCTTGTTGGAACCGTCCTTTTGTCTGTACGTATTTATGATTGTTACAATACTAAGTAATTAGCAATATTTTAATTTTTGGATACTCCCTCGACAGAACCTCTTATGGTTTTATTTGCAGCCTCCAAATTCATTTCCATGCCTTTTCGTAACTCCCCGAACTTCTTTTAATTGTATCTTTTATATTTCTTAAATAAATTGTATTTTATGTATTTTATGAAATATAATATTTCTATTTATATTTGTAACCCTTTTCATCTTGGATTTGAATCGAATAAATATGAAAATAAGCTGAATACTTGACAATTACAGTGAATTACTTGTTTGACTACTAGGCTACTATACTGTACAATAATACAAGTACGTATACAACCCAACTTGTAGTCCAGATCAAATCGGGAACTTTAGTTGCCAACCGCTAGTTGGCGCACTCCTTCAAACTCCCACAATTCCGCGCGTTAGCGTTTCACTTTTTGACCGAGAGTTGATCATCTTATGTATGTAGGATCTTTGACAATACGAATAATTACATCATTTCAATCATCATTTACATCAAGTTCATTTTTGTTTTAATCAAAGGGGTGGGTTTGAACACCCCCCCCCCCTGGGTACGCTTATGTAAATAAGTAAGTAAGTAAGTAAAAGTAGGAACTATGAATAAATGTTCTTTTCTTTTACGTACTTAGTCTACTTACTAATTAAGTAGGCCTACATAGTAGAAAAGAAAAGAACATCGGCACCAGTGGATTTCGGTGTATAGCCTACTGGCTTACTGCAAACAATCGATCATGTCTCACGACTGAAAAATCAATTTGAGCTAAAATAAAAATTATTGGAAAACCATATAAGAAGACACCAAAGCACATTTTTCAGTTGCACCATCTTTATTGTGGAATTATTGATATACACGGATTCACGCATTTTTGTCCAAAAAATAAATACGTTACGTAAACAAAATTATTTCACGAGTACCTTGGGAAAAGACTATACAAGTAAAGTATTCGCAAAACATTACATTTACAATAACAAAATCAACAACAATAAACATGGGTTGCGTAACTTCAGAATTATATCACGATGGATTTGCGGCGCCCGAGCATTCTACCTGCAATTGTAAACTTTTAAAAAGAGACCTATTAGTTCTTACTGATTCAGAGCTTGAAAACTGTTGAAAAGGAGAACACCAGGTAAGTATGATTGTTTATAATCACGTAAAATCAACGTTTCTTCTGTAGATTGCAGACGTTGACCGCGGAATCGATCGAGAAGCCGCAGAATTGAGGTGTGCAAAGGCTAACACCACCGACCTTCCCGCCGAGTCTGGCCCGTTGGGAAACATTGCGTTCCCGTACGGTTGGCAGTGCAGTGGCATCATTACACAGTCGATTTCTGGTCTTCTTTGTTTACTTTATATGACTATTTGACTTTTTGTTTCATGTTGGTTGTGGATTGAACATCAATGGAAAGAAAGACAAATACCCTTTTTTAAAGCATCACACAGCTTCTCCTTGATTTCATATCGAATGCTAGCATTGTCACAGTCAGTTTATGATCATTATTTATAGTCAACCGTTTAGTCTATATTAGCATAAGGAGTTAAGGACTATATTTTCATGAATTTAATTTAACTTTTTATATTCCACCATGACTGTCCGTGATAAAAAAGAGATCATTGAAATTCTGAAAAGATGTTAGCATCTTTTGCCTTTCTGATTCTGTTTCTTTAATGGCTCATCTATAAATTTCACTGACTTTTGCGATTCAAAATTTTCATGCAGAATCAAAAGTGATTCCTTTGGCTTTGTCGGAGTTTGGCTTGGGGAATATTCATTTTTCTATTGTACCTGTTTTGTTTAAATGCTAATATAGAAGAATGAAATGGTTTAGATTGTGTTAATACCTCCCTAATTATGGAGATATATATATGGTTCATGAACTTTATTTTAAAAGAGTTCTGGAATGCTTTTCAATCATAGTTTACTTAAAATCAATGGCAAGAAGGTGTTACAATCTGACATTGAAATTTTAACTTTGTTCACTAGATACACAGTATTCTTAAAAAAAAAACTAGATCACACATCATTCGTAAGAATCTTGCAAAGAAATGGGTACCGTAAACCGGGGTGACTTTGGCCACTTTTTGAGATGAATGTATTTTCATCAAGCATCACTTTTCAGAACAAATTTCTTATTGTTTCTAATGTAGTCCTATAGGATAATGTTTAGAATAAAAAATTAGTTCTGAAGAGTGAGACCTGATGAAAATACATCCTTCTAAAAAAGTGGCAAATGTCACCCCGGGTGCCAAAGTCACCCCGGTTTACGGTATATCTTTGAAATCTCAAATATCACTTTGGGAAAATCCGTAGGAAGGTAATGGATCACTTTAAAAGTAGGCTGTGGTTTTAAGCATTTGTATTTAAGATTTGTTTTTCATTTTTGTTTATCATTGGAATTGGTGCAGGCCTCCTTTCAATGGTACTTCAGACAACCAGGCGTTCGGCGAGTCGGCTTGCCCATCATATGTACTTGGGAACCAGGAATCTTTTTACCTCACCTGTGAATCTAACTCTCGCTGCATCGGCTTCCATCTTTTGCTGGTTTGTAGCTTCTTCTCTCCGGTCTGATTCTGTGAGCTTCAGTCACCAATCCTCCTTGCATACCTCAGCAACTGATCAGTCAAATCATTTGAAAGAAAGGTTAGCAACAAACATTTATGTTCCATTTAATTGTGATATATTGCAAAAAAATGACAAAAGTAATCGCAAATTTGTTTGCTGGTTTGTGGCTATTTCTCTCCGGTCTGATTCTGGGAGCTTCAGTCACCAATCCTCCTTGCATACATCAGCAACTGATCAGTTAAATCATTTGAAAGAAAGGTAAGTGCTCAACAAACATTTTTATGTTCATCATTTGGGGTCCATTTAATTGTGATATGCACAAAACTGACAAAAGTAATCCAATTGCAATTGGCCCATTTGAACACATCTCTTTTGATTGCTAGTAAAGTCTCTGCAGTTTATTAAATATTAAGCAATATAAAATTGTATTAGTTGATCAATAATTTTTCAAATTTGTTCAATTTCTATTTGCTCGATCTTCAGCCCTACAAGCATGTCTGGAGTTGGGAAAGCTCGTGAGCAAGCGTTCTGGGGCATGTTTGCCGGTGATGCCCTATCGATGCCCGTGCACTGGTACTACGACACGGATGACATCAAGCGCCACTTTGATGGCTGGCTCACGGGATACGTTGCGCCCCGCAAGAAACACCCCAGCAGTATCCTGACCATCTCTGCCATAGGTACATAATAACAGTAATACTATTACCAATAAGGTCTAGGGTCAGAGGTTAAAGAGCTATATTTGTATATATTTTAGCAATGCTAGGAATTCACTTTTTTTTGGGGGGGGGGGGAGGGGGGGGAGGGGGGGGGGTGGGGGTTAGCCCTGTTGGCAAAAAAAAATAGAGACTTATCTAATTGATAGTTCTTTTCTTGTTGTTCATAAGATACTGTTACATAGTTGTTTCTTTGTTGTGGTTTGTTTTGTGAAGGTGGTGCTGGTCGGTCAACATTTTCTTCTGGGAAAGAGTTCTAAGAGTATCATCGTTGATGTCATTATTTTTTGGACATCAAACATTTAAATTAGTAAATGATATCATAGTTCTTTTCTTATTGTTCATGATATACTGTTACATTACTGTTTTTGTGCGTTTTGTCTCTTGAAGGTGGAGCTGGCTGGTCAACATTTTCCACTGGGAAAAAGAAGAGCATCATCGGTGATGTCATTATTTATTGGACATCAAAAATTTCAATTAGTCAATGATACAATACTTCTTTTCTTGTTGTTGTTCATGAAATACTGTTACATTGTTGTTTCTTTGTTGTGCTTTGTTTTTGTGAAGGTGGGGCTGGCCGGTCAACATTTTCCTCTGGGAGAGAGAAGAGTATCATCGGTGATGTCATCCTTCATGACAAGCTCAAGTACTGGACCAAGAACGATAGGACCATTCACTACCATCAAGGTATGTTAGTACAGTCAAACCTGTGTATAGTGACCACCTTAGGGAAACAAGAAAAGTAGCCACTGTAGACAGGTTCATTAATAGAGCCAAACCTGTGTTTAAAGACCACCGAAGGGAAACAAGAAAAGTTACCACTATAGACAGGTGACCCCCATATACAGGTTCCATAACTTTGTTTTCCTCTGCAGGGGAACTGTTAAGTGGCCACTATAGGCAGGTTGGCTGTTATAGACAGGTGGCTGCTATGGACAGGTTTGACCGTACTACATGTACAGTGGAACCCTTTTCTTCTCCAGCATTTTCTGATTATTATTCCTCCTTCAATCTTGATGATAATTGAAGATACAAACTCTTTATAAAGAGCTCTGATCACAACTTACTTTTACTATTACAAGGTCTTTATATACATTTTTAAAAGCCTGATAAAACAAGATACCTGCTCAACTGAGGTCATTTGAATGATCCCCAATGTCCTTTGTTATATCAAGGTTTCATTGTATGTCATGAGGAACATCTGCATTGTTCTAAAGACCGGTTGTTATTGGAAATCGTATCTGAAAAATCAATTAAATAAACAAAAATGCATCTGCAATTCATAATGCTTCTTTCAATTTAAAATTAGATTTATATAAAAGATCAGGTATCCTTTAATGTTTTGCCTTTTCAGTTGTCTCAATCTCATAAATTGTATTAAAGGGACAGGTCCACTTTTACAAAACGTCTGAACAACTTTCAGTTGACGGATGGGGATCAATGTAACACGCACAAAAAAAATCAGAGCGAACAGCCCTCTAATTTGGATTCTACGAATGAAAAACGAATGCGTCCCTCCATTTAAACTATATATCGGTCAATAAAGGAGTTCAACTGATTTAGCATAATATTACAACAATATAGTACTAATTCTCGTAAAGGTATTGTGAAGTCGACATTTGTTAACGTATGTCACGGAAAAAGATCTCAAAAAGAAAGAATATATAATTACATGTAGTCAGTTTAAGCGATGTTTGGGTATTTTGCTTGGTAAACGCTCACACATTAGTACTTATGCGCAAGTCACGTAGCTAGCGCGGGTCACGTAGGGGTCATGCATACCGATCTGGCACTCCGTGAAATCTATGTACAAACTTACTCACCAGCCGAAAATACGTATGTAAGGTCTAATTAACCGACGTCCCTCAGTTTATTCAGTTTTAGGTCTATAACTCCACGAAAAAGAGATTTCAAGCCCTAATTTTTTCAGGCATGCTATTAAATGACATTTCCTTTCATATAAGACAATAACCTCGCAACTTTTGAATTTTGGCTTGCAAAAGTGGATCTCTCCCTTTAATCTTGGGTTTTGTTGTTTTAATATCGTTGTTCTTTACTGTTGTATTTTATGAGATTTGAAATAAATAATCAATTAAATTCAATATTTTGCCAGGCATGTCAGCAGGTGACAACACTCTGGACTGCCACTGCGCTGCCATGTCCGCCATCCAGGCCTCAGGACTTGGGCCCAGTGCCACAGAAGACCAGGTCCTGACTGCCATCATGACGGACTATGTCAACTTCATGACCAAGCCGGGTTCACACAGTGACACCTACGCATCCTCGTGCCACAGAGAGTTCTTCAAGTGAGTAACTTAAAGGGGATCACCACGCAAATAACAACACAGTCACAGGGTTATATGTTTTGGTACTGTTTGTTTGATAGTAAATATCCTTGTGCCATAGAGAGTTCTTCAAGTGAGTAACTTCCTCAGGCTTCTGCCTTCCTACTAAAGTCAAACCTGTGTAGAGTGACCATCCAAAGGAAATAAGTAAGGTGGCCACTGTAGACAGGTGACCTCTATTGACAGGTTCCATAACATTGTACAGTCAAACCTGTGTATAGTGACAACCCAAGGGGTGCAAGTAAGGTGGCCACTGTAGACAGGTGACCGCTATAGATAGGTTCCAGGCAAACCTGCTTTAGGCAACCACCTATTTACAAAGACCATCTGCTTATAAAGAACACTTTTCCTGTTTCACAAGAAAGCAAATGAACCTGTCTATTAAGACCACCTGCTAAATAGAGGCTTATAGATGCTTTACTGTATTTCCTTCGTGAGAAAGAAAGCTAAAACAAGTAAGTTGATTGTGTGAAAATATATTTTTTAAAAGTAAGCTTATTATGGTTCACACTAATTTTGCTATAGGAGTTGGAGTGACAATGGCTCTCCTCGCGAGCCGGAGGAGTTGATGGCGTTTGTTCTGAAACGGAAGGAAGAGCTGGAGAAGAAGCACCTAGACCACAACATAGATGCCATCAGTGCCTTGGTCCACCCCATCCCAACCATCCTACACTATGCCAACCAGAGTGAAGACATCGCTGCCAGGGTGAGTAGGGACATTGCAGAAGATATTCTTAGAGAGGGGGGTCATTTAAGCTGTTTCCTTTGAGATTCTGAAATCTCTTGGTCAAAGAATCATCTTTGACCATAACATAGTACTATCAGTGCCTTGGTGCACCCCATCCCCACCATCCTACACTATGCCAACCAGAGTGAAGACATTGCTGCCAGGGTGAGTAGGGACATTGTAGAAGGTATAGGGTAGGGGTCAGTTCCTTTTGAGATTCTGAAATCCCTCTAGACTTTGAACCTAGCTTGATAAGAAGCTCTTAGACCACAGCATAGATGCCATCAGTGCCTTGGTCCACCCCATCCCCACCATCCTACACTATGCCAACCAGAGTGAAGACATTGCTGCCAGGGTGAGTAGGGATATTCTTAGAGGAGGGGTCATTCCCTTTGAGTTTCTGAGGCAACAGGAGGGATCTCCATCTGGCTCTATCTGTGTGTTTTCCTTTAAGAAGCTTGAATATTGAATGATTTTTTTTATCAATGTATTATCTATTTTATTAAAAATATACTAATTCCCTTTATTTTTTGTTTACAGCAAGCAGTGAAGTTAGTGCGAATGACCCATGCATTGGTCAATCTTAACTCCATCATGGATTCCGTTAGCCCTTAATGTTTTTATGCCTCCGCCAACGAAGTGGCCGGAGGCATTATGTTTTGGGGGTGTCCGTCCGTCCGTCCGTCCGTCCGTCCGTCCGTACGTACGTACGTCCCGTTTTCGTTCTCGCGATATCTCAAGAACCGGTTGACGGATCAATTTCAAACTTGGTATAAGTGTACATATTGGGGTGACAATGATCTGATTATTTTGGGGTTTATGAGGTCAAAGGTCAAGGTCACAGGACTCAATATATGTGCAAAAATGCCTCGTTCTTACGATATCTCAAGAACCGGTGGACAGATCAATTCAAAACTTGGTATGAGTGTACATATTGGGGTGTCAATGATCTGATTAGATTTTGGGGTTTATGAGGTCAAAGGTCAAGGTCACAGGACTCAATATATGTGCAAAAATGCCTCATTCTTGCGATATCTCAAGAACCGGTGGACAGGTCAATTTCAAACTTGGTATGAGTGTACATATTGGGGTAACAATGATCTGATTAGATGTTGGGGTTCATGAGGTCAAAGGTCAAGGTCACAGGACTCAATATATGTGCAAAAATGCATCGTTCTTGCGATATCTCAAGAACCGGTTGACAGATCAATTTCAAACTTGGTGTGAGTGTACACATTGGGGTGGCAATGATCGGATTAGATTTACGGGTCATGAGGTCAAAGGTCAAGGTCACAGGACTCAATATACATGCAAAAATGGCTTGTAACAGCAAAATTTCAAGAACTGAATGTCAGATTTCAATCAAACTTGGTACCTGAATGTTTCTTAGGGAGCCAATGTAGCCATCAAAATTTGAGGTCATATTGTCAAGGTCACAGGACTTTGGGCTTGATATTAAATTCGCGTGATAGCGGAGGCATAATTTTCGACTGCGCGCAGTCGAAGATCCATCTAGTTTCTTTAAGCAGCTTGTATATGGAATAATTCTTGATCAATGTATTATTCAATTTATCAAATGAAAATCAGTTTCATTGCTTTAATTTTCTTTTTACAGCAAGTGGTCAAGTTTGTGCGGATTAACAAACGAATCAGTAAATCTAGATCCCTTCACAGATAACGGTAGCCCTAAAACCTTGTTTTCCTTTCAGAAGCTTGAATATTACGTGGAATACGTGATTCATAATCAATATATGTGTCAATTTGTTAAAAAATGGAAAAAAAACCAACACATTCCCTTAAATTTCTGTTCACAGCAAGCGGTCAAGTTAGTGCGAATGACCCATGCATCGGTCAATCTCGACTCCTTCATTGATGCTTTTAGCCTTTTAAATTGATTGAAAGTTGAACAATAATACTAATTTTGTTATGTACAGCAGGCAGTCAAGTTGGTGGGAATGTAGACCCTTCATTGATGCTGTTTGCCCTTAACCCTTGTACTGAATATTGAATTATTATTATTAGTTGGTGCGAATGACCCATGCATCAGTCAATCTTGACCCCTTGGTGGATTCCATTAGCTGTTAATGTTTCACAGATAACCGTAGCCCATCAACCTTGTTTTCCTTGAAGCTTGAATATTGCGTGATTCAAAATCAATATATTTGTCAATTTGCAGCAAGCTGTCAAGTTGGTGCGAATGACCCATGCATCGGTCAATCTCGACCCCTTCGTGGACACCTATGCCCGTATCCTCCATGCGGTCCTCAACGGGGCAAGTCTCAAGGACAAGGTCAAGGAAGCCTTGACAGCGCCCCCTATTGGCAACCAAAGGACATGGAAGATAGTTGAGGCATTCTCCGGCAAGGCTAGCGAGTAAGTGTGTTTTTATGCCTCCGCCAACGAAGTGGCCGGAGGCATTATGTTTTCGGGTTGTCCGTCCGTCCGTACGTACGTCCGTCCGTCCGTCCGTACGTACGTCCGTCCGTCCGTCCGTACGTACGTCCGTACGTACGTCCGGTTTTCGTTCTCGCGATATCTCAAGAACCGGTTGACGGATCAATTTCAAACTTGGTATGAGTGTGCATATTGGGGTGACAATGATCTGATTAGATTTTGGGGTTCATGAGGTCAAAGGTCAAGGTCACAGGACTCAATATATGTTCAAAAATGCCTCGTTCTCGCGATATCTCTAGAACTGGTTGACAGATCAAATTCAAACTTGGTATGAGTGTATATATTGGGGAGACAATGATCTGATTAGATTTTAGGGTTCATGAGGTCAAAGGTCAAGGTCACAGGACTCAATTTATGTGCAAAAATGCCTTGTTCTCGCGATATCTCTAGAACCGGCTGATGGATCAATTTCAAACTTGGTATGAGTGTACATATTGGGGTGACAATGATCTGATGAAATTTTGAGGTCCATGCGGTGAAAGGTCAAGGTCGCAGGAATCAATATTGTGCAAAAAAACATTTTTTTTCGTGATATCTCAAGAACCGTTTGACGGATCAATTTCAAACTTGGTATGAGTTACATACACATCGGTGTGGCAATGATTGGATTATATTTGGGGGTCATGTGGTCAAAGGTCAAGGTCACATATATATGCAAAAATGGCTTGTAATGGCAACATCTCAAGAACTGAATGTCAAATTTCAATCTAACTTGGCACCTGAATTTTTCTTGGGAACAAATTTTGCCATCAAAGTTTGGGGTCAAATGGTCAAGGTCACAGAACTCAAAATATATATATGAAAAAAAAAAAAAAAAATAAGTGCACGTTATTTTGGACTCGATATTAAAAATGGCGTCATAGCGGAGGCATAATTTTCGACTGCGCGCAGTCGAAGATCCATCTAGTTTTTTTTTGGGGGGGGGGGGGTGTGGAGGTGGGGGGAGGGTGGAGGGCGATTGGCTTAGTACAGTCGATTCTGTGTACAGTGACCACCTCAGGGAAACAAGAAAAGTGGCCTCTGTAGACAGATGACCTCTATAGACAGGCTCCATTTGGGAGGGGAGCATTGTACGAATATCAGTCAGAATTGGCAGTTCGGAGTTGGTTGTATTATTTTTCATCAATTTTCACTGTTTTCACAAGGTAATCCATGTTCTTTCTTTACAAAACTCACACATTCAAAAAGAATCTTGCAATGATATTGGTCTAAGATTGAAGTCTTATGAAGTTAATAGATCACTTTAAAAAGACTTTATATTGCATTATTTATGTATGCTAAGGGATCCGAGAAGAGATTGGAGGTGTACCAGAATGCAAAGGTGTCACGATACTATGACATCCTTGTTATACAAATTTGTTCCATTTCCTTTTCATATTCTTGATTGAAGAATGTGTAATTTAATTTTTTTTTTTTCTCGAAATTGTTCCTCAAGGTATGCTAAGGGATCCAAGAAGAGGCTGGAGGTTTACCAGGACGCAGTTGGTCAGATAGGACTTGCCTGAATGTTGAATCTTTTCTTCATATTGTGTTGTAGGTATACCAGAATGTGAAAATTGGGCCCCAGTTTCATGAAACTTTTCCAATTTGTAAGTGTCCAATTATGGTAGCTACTATGGCAACAGCCAATCAGCGTCAAGCACTTTAGCTGTTGCCATGGTAGTTATAATAATTGGACACTTTAATACAGCAATGTGAAACAGAGCCCTGGTGTCCACTGACATCCCTTTCAATTACATTTTGTATTCATGATTTAGAAATTATTATTGGTTTTTAGAAATATTTAGTACTTGGCACTAAATTTTCCCTATTTGTTTATGAAGGTATGCAAAGGAATCTGAGAAGAGGCTTGAGGTCTACCAGAATGCAGTTGGTCAGTTGGGACTGGCCTGATACCGTATTTGTCGGTGTATTAACCGCACCCCCTAAAAAAAAAAAAAAAAAAAAAAAAAAAAAAAAGTGAGGTTAAAAAAGTGAGGTTAATACGGTCGTGTATTAACCGCACCCCCTTTTTTTTTCTTTTTTTTTTGTTGAAAAAAGGTGCGGTTAATACACCAGCAAATACGGTACATGAAGGGAGCCATGGCATCCATGCTATAATGTCAATTTGTTCCAATTCCATTTCATATTCGTGATGGAGAACTGTAACATGTCATTTATTTCGTCATATTTGTTTCTGCAGGTATGCTAAGGGATCAGAGAAGAGGCTTGAGGTATACCAGAATGCAGTTGGTCAGATGGGCCTTGCCTGCTACATGAAGGGAGCCATGACATCCATGCTCTTCCTGGCGTATGAATTCCACGATGACTTTGAACAAGGGGTGCTCACCAACGCAAACTGTGGAGGTGAGTTCAATATTTGACACAATTTTGAAGATTGCATGATGTCTAGCTCATTTCATTTCATTTCATTCATTAATTTATTAATTTTAGATGCAAGTATAAGGTAACAATTTACAGGAAAATGATTTACAGGTATTTGGATTTGAAGCAATTGCTTGATAATGTTGAAACCCAGGGTCCCAGGTTGACATAATCAATGCCAAATATATATGTGATGATGATGATGGTGATGGTGGTGATGGTGATGGTGTTGGTGGTGATGGTGATGATGACGACGACGGCGACGGCGGTGGTGATGGTGATTGTGATGTTGATAGTGATGATGATGATGATGATGATGATGATGATGATGATGATGATGATGATGATGATGATGATGTTTACGGTGATGATGATAGCAATAACTGCTCTGGTTTACTCACCGTTATAAATGGTTTCTTCCATTCGTCCTATTATCTTTGAACAACATTCTTACTTCAATTTCATAAGACTTCAAACCTCGCATTTACTTTTAAACCAGTGAGCCTAATTATAATACTTCTATTCTACTGATCTCATTGATGCAGGAGAAAGCTGTGGACGTGGTTCAGCCCTTGGAGCCCTCTTAGGAGCCGAGGCGGGGCGCACAGGGACAAACATACCCAAGCAGTACATCACTGGACTCCACTCCCTCAAGCCAAAGATTGAGGTGGCCCTCAATTCATGGGGGTCCCAGTGATGCTACATAAGTGCATATTCCCACCAACTTCGTGGGATTTTTTATAGTAGGTAAAGAATCTTGTGGGTTTGATATGGGGCTTTATTTATTTCCTCGTGAAAGGGGTGAAGGAGGAGTACAAGATGGAATCATGTTGATTCATGGGGGTCATAGTGATGCTACTTATTCCCACCAACTTTTGGGGTTTTTATAGTAGGAAAAGGAGCTTCCAAAAGTGCTTGAGTATAAGGTGGAGCCTCGTTAATTCATGGGGGTCCAAGTGATTCTACATATTCCCACCAACTGTGTGTGTTTTAGTTGGAAAGGAGCTTTCAGGTTTTATGTTATCCATGCATTTATTTGTTGCCTAGTGGATGGGTTTAATAGTGGTTGTATGGTAGACGCTTGTTGTAGAGAGCTGTGATAGAACTGGTCCAATATCTTTATCTATTTAAATTTTGTGTTTTACCCTAATATAAGAAGTTACCTGTTATTACAAGGTTATATTATTTTCTTTGCACTGATATAAAACAAGATATCTTAATAAGAAGTAAACCACCATTAGAAAGGCTTCATCACAAGCTTTCATTTGATGCTTTGTTCTAACAAATGGGTAAATAATTGTTGAAGATATGATTGTTTCAATTTTTAAAATCCTAAGTCTTTTATACACACATTATGTGAACTTAAAATGCCCATTTCTTCCAAAGATGAATTACAGACAAGTGCCTGGTTTTGCTATAGCCGGTCACATAATTCTATGAGCAATGTGACTAGAGAGGACAGTGGACCTCAGAGGGTTAATATACTGTACATCACATACTGGGGCCCCGTTTCATGAAACAGTCTTTATGTTAACCAGTTCCCTTTGAGATTATGAAATCCCCATAGACTTTGTACATGGCCCACCCGGTTCCCGTAAGCAACAGGTTAAGACCGTCTTAACTGTCACGTGACTGTGACTGATCTACGTCATACGGATAGCGTTTGTTCTGATCACAAAGGACAGTTAAGACGGTCTTAACATGAGACCCTTTCATGAAACGAGCCCCAGGTTGTTAACACACACTCCCCTCTATGTTAGAAAAGGACAGACAAAGAAGACATTCTGGGAAAAAACAAATAATGCATGATAGAAGTTCATTTAATTTATTCAGTCCTAACAATGAGTTGTAATATTCATGTGTTTATTAACAGCATGTTTCAGGAATGGCACCAAAAGTTATTTCAGTGATTGACTACTAGTGTTTAGGAATTCATCATACAGTCAAACCTGTCTTAGTGGCCACCTATCTATAGCAGCCAACCTGCCTATAGTGGCCATCAATAATGATCTCCTGCAGGAAAAAAACAGTCATATGGAACCTGTCTATAGTGGTCATCTGTCTACAGTGGCTACGATTCTTGTTTCCCTTGGGTGGTCACTATACACAGGTTGACTGTACATAACAATCATTCCATTCATAGTTATAGTAGGGCCCTGTATTTTAAGTTACTCACTTATTTGATGTTATAAACTACATTATACATTTAATACGATTTTCATTACAAGAGTATTATATTTAACTGTTATCTTTCATATGTGAATATTATAACTGTCCATTGTCCATACATTTGTCAGTATTTATAATTATTGAATTTTAGAACTACATTGTAAGATGACATTATGTAATGACTCATGACATAAAATGCTATTTTAAATATATCTGATTTTCTATTGTATTTTATGATTTATTGTATGCATGTAAAGCTAACAGACTAATTCTCTTGTACATGTATAAGACCCCAAACTTGGTTCTCGAAGAATAAATACTCTTCATAATTTTCCTAAAAATGTAAATATCTTAGTGTATTTGTATACTCTTTAATAAAGTCAAAATTCAGCAATATTATTATTTGTTTTCTTATTGAATAAGTAATTTAAAGAGTTGGTCCTTTTGGAAGGTTATGTGCAATATGCAACGTTTGTAACTGTGCAACTTTGTAGGAAGCACATGTACATGTATTGAATCTCTTTATGCACCCAATATGTGACCTTACACCACAAAACGACCAATAAGTCGAGAATTGTGCTGATTGTGCTGATGTTCACGTGACATTAAAGTAGAAGTTATTACCTTTAAAATTATATATAATTTGTCATATTTAGACTAAGCAAACCGTCTCAAAATGATCGCCCAAGATTCGGAACATGGCTGAAGCAGTTTTAAAGTTAGGAAGAAACAGGTTGATTAAGGTAGATTCAGGAAAATTAAGATTCAGGAAAAAACAAAATCCTGAATCTCATATTTTAAACAAAATTTGACTATTTCAGCTAATAACAGACAAACTACCACCGCAACATAATGGTTATTTTGTGTTGTAAGGTCACATATGCATAATCATATCCTTTCTTCCAATCTTCTTAAAATTGGTTTTTGAAGAGTTAATGAGCTGATCATGTTGAAGTAGTCCTAAATCAAATGGAGTAGTCAATTTATATGTAATATGTACAATCAAATTTATATCTATGTTCTAGCTTAGGCTATTGTAAGTGTAAGTATGTTTGTTCTCTTTATGCACCCTACATGTATATGCATAATAAATATCATATTCTTTCTTCCAATCTAACTAAAATTGGCTTTTGAAAAGTTAATGAACTGATCATGTTGAAATAATCATAATTAAAAATAGAGTAGACAATTTATATGTCATATGTACTGTCAAATTTATTTATATGTACTAGCCTAGGCTATTCTATTGTAAGCGTACGTAAAGATATGTAAACGCTGGATACATTTACGGTCAAGTCTCAGGATAATTAAAATACAGTATTTAATTTCTTCCACAAATGTATGTACTATCCAGTGAACAAGAACTCTAGTGCGAAATCTAAATTCTTAAAGGGTACCACCACCCAAAAATAATATTCTTATTATAGAAAGGTGCCATCTTTAGTATTCCATTCCTTCAACAAGTTCACAAAATATGTTTTCAGAAAAAAATATGTAATTGGAAAATGCATCACCATGCTCAACCATGCGTTCATGCGGTCTGAATTGCGTAGACTATATGCGTGCAGAGCCAGAGCGCACTGTGCAGAGCGAATGAATCATCCGGGAATCTATTGACGTACGCGTGAAAGCATTGGCGCACTCGCAAATGCTTGGTTGTTTGGTTGTTTGGTTGGTTGGTTATTTTGTTTGAAGAGACGCGAAGCCTACTTTTCTTTGCTTTGAATTTGATGAATTATGTTACACATGGGACCGGCCTTTATCATCACCATCCAATAGACACATGTTAGGTTTGAACCCAGGCTAATAATATATGTGAACAGATCTTCTCAAAAGATGACACTCGGTGTGTGCATGTAAATTGTTTTTGTACTTGTTTAATATGGACTATTTAAAAAACACATTTTGGTCTTAGCTAATCAATGTACATCTATCACCAAATCAATACACAGTATACATAATTACTCATATCTCAGGATTGTCGATGTTTATAATTTTAACTTCATACATAATATAATAATTTGTTTACATTTTGCTCCAATAAATGTTCAAAGAACATCACATATTAACTATTTCTACTTGAGAGCTTTATATATATTTTTACTTCATACATAATTTGATTACATTTTGTTCCAATTAAATGTTCAAAGAACATCACATATTAACTATTTCTACTTATAATCCTAAAACATGTACATGTATTTATAGAGTACCGAAGTAGGGATGTTACATTATTTTGATAGTGCATAGTAATGGTTCTAAACAAGGTGTCGTTTGATTTGGGCTTTTGGTAGTGGGTTGGAGCTGGATCATTGCCTTAGTAACAACCGCTAGGTCAGAAATTTCTAGCTTGCCTGACATTGTTAAGAACCATTACTCATGTCAACGAATAGCTGTGACACCACACTTTGGCACTCTATTCTATATGTCTATCCAACATTAAATGCATCAACATCATATTTTTTTAACTGACTATAATTCTGTATGCATATAACTACCTCTCACACATATATTACATAAAAGAACCTCCAAATATTTAAGTACTGTATAATTTCTATTAATAGTACTGTAATAACAAATATACAAATGAATGAACTACCAAATGCGTTGTGCACAGTATGTTAGATATACAAAGTACATGTATTGCTTAACTCTTTGAGCGCTTTGTTCGACTTTAGTCACAAACAGCGGCCCGCTTTGTTCGACCGTAGTCACAGAAAACGATGCGTGCGGCGCACGCGCGCATACAATATACGATGCATGCGGCGCGCGCCTAAAATAATCTGGCGACGGGGGGATCTACTGCACAGCGCATAAAGTGTTAATCCATTTCTTAATACAATGTACATATTATGTTAAACAAGTAATAAGTAACAACTAAGTAAAATATAAGTAGGTACTAAAAGATGACGCTGTCCTTGAAATCCTTCTTACAAGTAAAAGTAAGTACATGTACATAATCTAAAGTTTGAGAAGCGTGGGGATGCTACACCTCGGATAGGCTAGATGCATCTTATGCCCGGCGCAGACAGAGCCGACTCGATTGGTTGTCATTCCGATCGGCTCAGTTTTCAGTGCCTCGCGACACACATTTTGCCAGTCGAGAGACAGTCGGATGCCAGTTGGGGCCGATTCAACGCGATAAATCTGCTCCGACCGACCGGGCCCAACTCTAGCCTGATTTAAACCAGTCAGATCGGGTCGAGTCGGCTCTGTCTGCGCCGGGCTTTAGGCGCACTGCATAACACTGGATCTGTGTACAAGGCATTCACAAGATGGCATCACGAATCGGAACTACCTTTGAGACTACCTAGTCCCAATAATATTTGGGCTGTCGAAAAAACATGTTTAGACAAAATAAAATAATCTTCATTGGGTTAAATTAAAATTTTATTTGGATGCAGAGCTACCAACATTGAAATTCAACAATCAGGATGATTTAGGGAAATTTCATCAGAAATCAGGAAGATATCTATAAAATGCCTACAACCGTGATGTACCTAATTGTAACATATCTGATGGGACTAAAATGTTCTCTTTGTATTTTGACAAAATAATGACTGTTCAAACGTTCGCTAATGTGCTCAAAAGCTGAATATACTTTCCCTTAATTTTTTGATAATCAGGAAGATTGGCTATCCGATGTAGTAATCTTGGTCTATTTTCAGAAAGTCTTCTGCGAAATCAGGAAGACTTGACAGCTTTGTGGATGACTTGCAATAGTGTTTCAGACAGGCAGTCCCTCAATAATTAAATCAAACATGAAATCATCCTCTAGAAAGTGACACCACTCTTCAGAGTAAAAGTATCGAGGTGTGACATCACGCCTATTAATTGCCATGGGTAATGGTTCTAAGCCAAGCTAGACATTTCTGACCTAGCAGTGGAAAAGAAGGCAATCATCCATGATAAACTCTCTACCAAAAGCCTAAATCAAAGGACACGTTGTTAAGAACTGTTACTATGTTTTAAAAAATGCGAAAATCAAACTAAAGTGAGCCATGCATCAGTAAAATGCATAAGTAAAATGCATCAGTAAAAACTTTTACACGCTAATTGACCAATCAGAATGCAGGGATTCTTCTACCCATTTTATAATACAAACTTATCCCAGCTTACCCCCCCAAAAAGAAAAAAATGTGAGCAGTGCAACATTCTTAAAATATGGCATCAAACAAAATTCATACATACATGTATATGTACGTATTGAGACAATGTACAACATTCCACAATTTCAGTCAATAACATGATTTACTAAATTGATAGTATTAAACCACTTCTTTAAAGCCCATCACATGATACACGATCTAATCAGATCCAATACAAATTACGAATTTTGACTGCACTACAAATACATGATTTATATACATATAAATGTCTAAATTAAATTCACATACATGTACCTGCCAACATTTGAAAATGAAAAATCTTACTCTCAGTCTCATGTGAATTATTCAAATATGCTGTTCATTATGTCTGAATAGGATTGTGTGTGGTGGCCTTTACAAAGTTATTTACAAATCAGAATGTACTCTTACATACTTCTTGCCAGGCTTTGCGCGTCACTACAATTTGGCGTCCTTGGAGACGCCTTTTGATTTTGTCGATGCATAATCATGAATTAAAATTAGTCAGTTTGACAAGGGGCTATGCCTGAAATATTACCAAAAACAATATTCACAGAGTATTTTTTATTAACTTTCGTTGTTTTCTTACATTTTTCTCCGAGCAGAACTTTGACCTACTTACATCAGTATATACATATCAAATGCTAAAAAAAAATGAATATAATATAGACAGAAGGGTTAAAAACCTCTCATATCCTACCATGAACACTTTTAACATGGTGTTAACATGATTCACACATCGACAGATTAACACATTTAAAGGAAGCAGTATAACTCATTTTTAACTTCAGTGTTGTGAAATACTACAAAGACAACAAATTTCATAAATCTACATGTAAAATCATTTTTTTTGGAGCTTGACTGCTCCTTATTTTAACCAAAAAAATGTTTTAGTACTGAAAAGGATATGGTTGTTGATAGCTTATAGATGTAAAATTGCTATTATTAAAAAAATTAATTCAAACTTGCGATAATTTAAGAAATGAGTTGATATTATTAAATAGCATCTGTTATTATATATTGCACTTTGTTTTAGCTTAATTTAGTGATTTGAATTACTAATTATAGATTAGTTCAAGTAGAAATAGATGGAATTATCTAAAATGTTAATAAGCAAGATCTTAATGTTGGCTGGATATGAATTTATTTGGCAAAAAAACCCCCACGGTAAATGGCAATAAACGGCCTATATATTACAGTGCTAAGTAAAACAACAACAAACACAAACACACATGCCATGCAATTACAAGGTATGCTGTTTAGACATTATTAACCAAAATGATGGAAGAACAGCTATTATATAAATATTCTTTAAAATATTTCATGGGTATGAAACCAAAATGGGGGAAACTTGTAGCAACATTACTCTGCCTACTACTCTGCTAGTCACATGATACACATCGTAGATCATGTGATCACATTTGGTCACATGATATAAATGCTAGGTCATCTGATAACACTCGGTTACATGATGCTATCGTTGGTCACATGATGAGAACACTTGGTCACCTGACATTCCTATCACAGGATGGTGCAGAAATGATTCCCCCAGTCATAGACCTCTACGGCTTCTAAAAATGAGAAGAAATATACAATGTAGAGAGAAAAAGAAAGAATTCAAGAAATGGTATAGATTACATGTTAAATAATCCATTGTCCCTTTCACAGAAGGTATTTTGCTTTATTAATTCTTCATTTGGTTGGAAACTTAATTGCATTTATGCATATTGATGTGTTCTGTATTCTCTTTGGAGGTTTCGTGTTCGATTCCTTGTGAAGCCTATTTTTCTTTGTTAATTTTTATTTATTTAAACAAATATATTTCTGGTCAGTTTCCTTTGTTTGAATTTGATTAACAGAAAGCAGCATCACTTTGTGTGATCCCACTCACTTTCTCTACAAAAGTCTATTTAATTATCCTCGACTATACGAGCAATGAAAAGGGTTTCATGGATACAGAAAAATAATCTCCCCCCCCCAAAAAAAAAAAAAAAAAAAAAAAATGGGCTAGGTAGCTCAATCTGCTTAGTAAATTTCTCACTTATTTCTAAATTAAATTTACTCATTAGGAATTACAATTTTCCCCTCGTAACTAAATAAGGATGTTAGTTGCCTAATAGACAAATTATGACATTTTAATAGACCGCTTCTGTAATGTATGCAAATAATATGAGTATGACGTCAGACTCCCCTTTGGCAAGCTTAACAAAAGTAACTAGGTCCGGCAAGCTCCGGCAAACTTAGCTTGCCGGACCTAGTTACTATTGTTAAGCTTGCCATATTATTTGCATACATGTACATTACAGAAGCGGTCTATTGCCCGACATCAATTTTTACTTGTCCTGGGCAATCAGAAAAGTGCCAGTGTGGTGCTGATGAGATTCTCACCTTGTTCTCCTTCCTTCTCTTTCTCCTCATCCTGCTCCAGCTGCCCTTTCTCCTCTTCTTTCTCTCGCTTCCTCTTTGTCCTCTTCTTCTTCCTCTCTTCACGTTCCATCTCTCTCTCTTCAGCAGATCCCCTGTCCTCCACCTGGCCGAACCGGATGTTGATGGGAGGAGCACCGAAGTAGTCAGACCCCCCTGAAGACACGGAGGCAACCTCCACTTGGATGCCTCCCTCATCGATGTCAATATTCCCTGAAATTTTTGTATACAAAATGATTGATTATAATTATAACAATGATGGAGGTGATGATGGACTATAATGACAATACAAAATACCAATAATGATGAAAAGATGATGATGATTATAATGATAACTTCCACTTGGATGCCTCCCTCATTGATGTCAATATTCCCTGAAAAAAAAAAATTATCATATAAAATGATTGATTACAATTATAACAATGATGGAGGTGATGTTGATAAAAGTGATGACTAAAATGACAATAAAAAATACCAATAGTAAAGAAAAGATGATTATAATGATAATGATAATAATGATTATATACAAATATGGAAAACTAACAATCTTGATTATAATTGCATTATTGTCACGACCAGGTGTTAGATCTCTCTAATTATTGGGGGTGGGGGGTGAACCCCCATATCCAGCAACTCTGCCTCCCCCCCCCCACCCCACCCCACATACTTAGGTCATGGTCTATGCAGAATGCATGTTAAAACATTTCAGGCATCTAAACAAGTTGAAATTGCATAATTAATAATAATAATAATTGATATTTATATAGCGCATTTCCAATTAAAAACTGATCGATGCGCTTTACAACCTCGCCAATAACCTACAACAAAAATAAATACGTCTTCAAATTTCCATAACTTAACTTTGCATCTACTATATGAGACCATCACTGGTGTCAGAGAAATCAAAAGAAAAACATAACGGTCATTTTGATTAATGACATTAATGACAAGAACCTACCTTGGTTATTATCTATTATAAGACCATCTCTGGCGTCGTGTTCCCCATCCCGATATCCTGCAAGCCTAGTGTCATGCTCTCCTTCTCTCTGCCCTAGCAACCCCTCATCGTGCTGGTCCTCGCCAACCGTCTTCTCAGGGTGGCGTAATGTTACTAGATTCTAATCAAAGTGAGTTTTTTCAAGAACCTACCTTGGTTGGTATCTATTATAAGACCACCTCTGGAGTCAGTATCCCCATCCAAATCTCCTGCAAGCCTGTTGTCATGCTCTCCTTCTCCCTGCCCTAGCAACCCCTCAACCTGCTGGTCCTCGCCAACCGTCTTCTCAGGGTGGGGCATGGATGATGAGCCGGAGGTTGATGAGCTGCTGGAAGACCTCCTGGATCGTTTGATGGCAGGGATGCCTGGAAATTAATAAAGAAACAAATTTAAACGTTGACATTTCGAAAGGAAATTGCTTGATTTTATGCATTAGGCCCGGTATACATTTTAAAAAACTTGGATATTCAACAGACCATTTCAATTTTCACCGACATCTTGAATTCAAATTGATATGCTTACTTGCCTGCTGACCCGAGGTCACGCTATTCAGTGAGCATGTGCCTGATAAAAACAATCAATATCTGGAATCCACTTTGTATTCTACTTTTTTCTCCGTAGGGGTTCACTTTTGGTGGTCACTATACTAGGCCTATAGGCAGGTTGGCTGCTATAAACAGGTGAACATTCTGACACGTCCTATTTTTCAATAGGTCTCAAAATGTTAAAGGTGCACCTGTAAAGTGTCAGATATTGCCCAAAATGACATTTGGGACTTCAATCCTGTACCAAAATTAAGGCTGTAGTAAGTCGGGTATTTTGACAACCGGTTAACCGACGGCAAAAACCGTTTAACCGAACGGGTAACCGGAAAAAAAAAAAAAAAAAAAAAAAAAAAAAAAAAAAAAAAAAAATCGATTTAAAAAAAATAAAATTTTTTTTAAATTATATTTTTTTCTTTCTCGGATACATGTATATCTGATATCTGTCCGTTTTTTCAATTGGAATCAGCAGGGCAGTGCCATGTTAGTCTACAAACCGCTGTCAAGATGAAAGCCTTCGGATATCTCATCACAAATGATTCTTCTAAATTTGGCTCTACCAGTCTAATCTATTCATTAATCCTCTTACCATTTGTTTATTTGTTTTGTTTATTTGTGATACATGTAAAATACCTTTACTTTAGCAATAGATAAGCAGGGTTCAACGTGCCATTTTCAGACCGAATCTATAGAATGGGGATAAGAAAAAAATAAAAAAAATAAAAAAGAAAATAAATAATTTGTTTAAATTTTAAATTAAAAAAAAAAAATTTCCGGCTAACCGAAACCGAGAAAATGAAAACATTTTTGCCGATGCCGGTCGGTTAACCGTCGTGTAACCGTTTCACTACAGCCTTACCAAAATCATTGTAAGATATGTCCGAATGATGTGTGAAAGTTTCAATGAAAAAGAACACTGCTTTCCTGGTTAAAAAAGCGAAAATAGCTTTTACAACAGACGTTAATGAGGTTTATGACCGTTCATTAACGCTTTTGAGCTGAATGATAACTGTAGATATCGTCATACTAAAGGGGCATTTGAAAAAATCTAACCCTATTTTATTCTTCTCTTACCATATGCTAAACAACACGGTAGAAGAGAAATGAGAAAGCTCCGAGTAATTTTCATAGAGTTAGACACTTTACAGGCATCCCTTTAAAGGGGACCACCAGGCAAAGAACAACACATTATTATATGTTTTGGTACTGTTTTGTGATATCAAATAGATACCCAACATTTTGCAAAGGGTTGTGTAATTCATAAACAAAGCAATTAATTTCCACCACTTACGGAACCACTACTATTTCCTGGTTCCACACAGGCCAACCATTTGCGAGTGCGCCAATGCTATTCACGCGTATGTTTGTAGACAATAGATTCCCAGGCGATTCGTTTGCTCTGCACACATTAGTCTTCGCAATTCAGACCGCATGAATGCATGCTTTAGAATGGTGATGCATTTTCCAATTATATATTTTTTTTCTGGAAACATATTTTTGTGAACTTGTTGATGGAATGGAATACTAAAGATGTTACCTTTCTTTAATAAGAATATTATTTTTGGGTGGTGGTACCCTTTAAGCTTTTTGTATTAACCCATTCAATAATACAGTAAAACTTGTCAGAATGGTTATAATTATAATTATACTGTATTACTGAACAGGTTTCTACAAAGAGCTAAACATTCTGAGACCTTTTGAAAAATAGGAGCACTGGGTTAATATACATGTATAGCAATTTGGGCCAATTGGGCGTAGACCAAGTAACAAGTTATCATAACACACACCTGCTGATCCAGATGAGGATGTTGAGATGGAGTCGTCTTCACCCCGGTCAATCCACCTCACATTATGGAACTGTCTTGCTCTCATTGGTCTACATGATATTGAACTTTCATTTCCCCAACCCCAAACCTGACCTACACCCTAAACCGAATCATAACTCAAATCACATGGGTATAGACCAAGTGACAAGTTATCACTACACGCACCTGCTGATCCAGATGAGGATGTTGAGATGGAGTCGTCTTCACCCCGGTCTATCCATCCACTCAACTCTCCTTTATTACTCTCCTTATCAGCCTCCTGTTGGTCAGCAAGGAAGACAAATGCAAGAAAAAAAATAGATTGCATTTTTATAGCAGTTAATATAAACGGTTTCTAAATCGCTGTAGAAATATTATTAACCTCGGTCATCAGGTACAGTTCAAACCCGCGCAATTATCTTGTGCACCATCTCAACTCCCTGGGGAGATATTTCTTGTTTTATATCAAAGCCAAAGCGTTTGACACCATTGACCATTCTATTCTTTTAAAAAAACTAGAGCATTATGGAATTCGAGGTGTGCCACTTGATTGGTTCAACGACTATTTGACCAATAGACAACAATTTGTTAATTACGATGGTGCTCAGTCTGTTAATGAATCTCTGTCATGCGGTGTTCCTTAGGGGTCTGTTCTGGGACCGACTCTATTTCTTATATATATTAATGATTTACCTAACTCGTCAAAATATTTTAATTTTAGATTATTTGCAGATGACTCTAATTTATTCCACACGTTTAATCCAGATGAACGACACGTTGATTTGACAGAAGTCTGCATGAATATGAAGGATATTATTAAATGGTGCAATGCCAATAAATTGACAATTAATGTGAACAAAACTAAATATATTCTATTTCAAAATAAACGGAGACAGTTCGTTATATCGGGTCAGTTGTTAATTAATGAAAACATTCTAGAACCTGTAGATTCAACATCGTTTCTTGGCATCATTATTGATACAAATTTAACTTGGAAGAAACATGTACATAATGTTTGCAATACAGTCAGTAAAAAAATAGGAATTTTATATAGAATAAGACATTTTGTTTCGAGAGAAGTTTTGGTTATGCTTTATAATGCATACATTCTTCCACATATAACGTATGGTCTAGAGGTATGGGGTGCAGCAAATAAAACAAATTTGAATTCTGTGTTAATTATGCAGAAACGAATCGCACAGGTCTTAGCTTTTAAAGATTATAGACATCCATCAGGTCCACTTTTTCTTGAATTAAAACTGTTGGACATTTTTAAGCAATACCGTTATATGATTTGCGTATTCATGCATGATTTGATAAATAATAATTTACCTCGTACATTTATTGATTATTTCTCATTTATCGATCATCCATATGAAACGCGGAATAAAAGGAAATGTAATATAAACGTTATAAAAATTAAAACAAATGTTGGTAAACAATCTATTTCATATTCAGGACCAGATTTATGGAACCGATTACCGATTAATTTACGACAAAATAATAGACGGAAAAGCTTTTGCCAAGCATTAAAACAATATTATATTAGTAGCGAGTATAATTAGCTAAATATACATTTATGTATTTCTCTGCCTTTGTATAATGATTATTGTAATTAAGTATATTGTATATATATATAGTATGTAATAATTATATCAATTATCTCCTTTATTTATACAAATTCAATTTATGTATATAGTGTAAATAAGTTAGTTTAAATAGTTTATATAGTTTATATACCTATAGTTAAACGTATTTGTTTTTTTCTGCAAATCACTATTTTCGGGACTAACCTCGATTAGCACTATGCTATTTTGTTAGTCCCGTTTGTCAATTCTTTTTACAGTATTGTTAATTTAAGATATTTTATCAATATGTAATGTGACTATAATTGTAAATTGTAAATATTGTTGTTGACAATAAAATTTCATTTCATTATATACTGTATGTACTGTAGTACATGTACGTGCTAACAAAAACCACAGGTCTTCTGGCCCAGGGCCAATCAAAATTAGCGTTGAGACACCAAATATAAAATAATTGTTACAATTTCCTTTTTTGAGGGCAACCAAATTCAGGTTTTGGGCCACTAGAATATAACATTTGATCGCAATTGACCGTTGCATGAACATCATTCGGATCAAACGCAACTTGCGGTCGATCCAAAAATAAAAAATCTTTGTGGACGAGCATAATCTCGAAATTTTTTAATTTCTGAGAATTTTGCTGAAATCTCTTGCGAAAATAGTACAGCCGGAGAAACCGTCAGAGATCTTGAGTATGTGTCGAAAAGTCGTTTTATTTCCCATTTTCATGATTTTGGTACCATGTTGATGTCGATTTGCTCAGTATATGACCATCGCCTGCCAAGGATGGTTTGATTAGTTTGAATTCGCTATGGTTGTTGATATATTCTAGTATTTTATTTGCATGTATTTTGACTGAACTGCCGCTAAATTCCAGCAGTCGATATACCATGTTGACTAGGTGTGGTCCCCCGGAGTTCTGGCTGGGACTTGTCTTAATGTTTGCCTGTTGCATCTATGCCCACGGAGCATGAATGTTGAATGGTGAATAAATGTTGACTTGTACCATTTCGAATCTTTGCAGTTTCTTCAAACTGATATTCAAAAGCAATTCTTTATTTTCGTGGGTCAATTATTTTCACGACTACTAGTTCTATGTCTATGATATATGAAGTTATAGTAATTAATTGATGAGGAAAACATGACCGACGGCCGATGCCGATGGCGATGTCAATGATGATGTCGATGACAAGACTCGGTCAAGAGTCTAAAACTCAAGACAAGTCAAATCTCGAGACAATTGAATATTGTCAATAATTATGATTGAATTATGATGAAAGTTATTTGAAAATCTCACTGTTGAAGCATCATTCTGCAGAATTTCTTGGATAAATCATCTTTAATTCATCATAATTGGAAGTAAAATCTTGTCAAGTTTAATTTGCAGTGTTAATTGATTTTGAAATTATAACAGAAACAATTAGGCTTATGACTTGTAAGTGTATCACATTTATGAGCATTTGATTTACCCCCTTCTATTTTCACATTCTCACTCAGATGTAATGGATCACCACCAACTTCTGGTCTAGTACTACTACTACTGCCACTGGAAATACAGTCTGATAAATGGTGAGTGTTCTAGTCTCAATAATGATAGAAGTCTCGTGACTCTGTCACTCTGGTAATCTGGTGTAGACTAGACCCAATAATCAGTCTCTACATTCTGCTCGACGGTCAGTTGAACTTAAAACGCTTCATTTTGGGGTATAGTGTAAAATCTGATTATAAAACCCCATGTACATGTATATTCGGTTATTTCTTACCAGTCCTAAAACTAAACTGGGCTCCAAAAGAAACTTATCACTTTTTCAGAGCGACGCTCACTAAAATCCATAGCACCAAATTGATTCACATTTAGACACAGATAAGCTATTATTCTCCTTATGAAGCATATCTCAAAAATTACAAGTTTGCTTTTGCCAAAAAAGAGAAAAATGTCATGGAACCACTACAGGTCACTTTTCAAAAATCACAGAAACTGCTCGCTGCGAACCTCCACGAAAGGTGGTCTATTCAGAACTTTCAATAGCTATTCATTCAACTTCAAATATAAATTACCATAATTAATGAATGGAGAAAGATTTCAAAATTCTGTGTAGAAGTTTAGTGTACCAAAGTTAGCTCTACCAGATAAAGCAAACCAAATCAAAATCGGTCGAGAAATGAAGGAGAAGAAGCATTTTTTGTGATTTTGAATAAATTTGCATAAATTACAATAGATACTGAATTTCACGATTCTGTGTAGAAGTTTTAAATCCCCCTCCTAGCCCTATCTTATGAAACAATCAGAATCAAAATCGGTTGAAAAATAACGAAGAAGAAGCATTTTGAAAACTGTGGACGGACGGAAGGACGGACGGACGACGGACGCCACGGCATGGCATAAGCTCATCGGGCCCTTCGGGCCGGATGAGCTAAAAATGACCTCTTGCGATTTCACCTTATTTTATTCTTTGTTGACTAAAGCAAACATAATTTTTTTAGATGAGCTTGCTAAGGAGTATTATATCTATTCTATGCCTAAGTTTCTTTTGGAGCCCAGTTTAGATCAAAATTTATGTTGAATATTTATAAAGAGAAGTTTTTAGCACATTGAGCCGGTTGTAATTTTATGATAAGTTTCAATTCCTTGCCCCAAATTGTTTTTGCAGGAACAGCAAGATACTCCCAGTAAGGGGAAGAGGAGGCGTAACTGGAGGGAGTCAGAGGTGCTAGCCTTGTGCCAGTTTGTCCACAAAATATCCCTGTTTGAGAAAGCTGGCCATGCATGCTTGTATTCCAGTAAGTAATTTGTTGACAATAATCTAGAATTGAATTTGGGCAATTCCATGCTTATAGTAATGTTACATTTGTTGACTTCTTTTGTTATGGCTGCTACATAAAGATTCCTGAATATTGTCTTTTAAGTTGTGGTTCTCAATACCTCTTGACAAAACCTTCACAGTTATTCAAACAATTCCACACAAACTTTGGTTAGTAACATTACAAAAAAAGGCATAGAACAAGAAACACAAGTCTTTGTTCAAAAAAGTTCTTGTAAATAAGAGTCATCTGAAACAAAGTTTATTCATTGCACTATTGACAACAAAGGAAATTATAAATTTCTTAGATATCCTATAGATACAACTGTGTTTCAAACATGTGTAGTCCCACATGTCATTTTATGTATAGTACTGTTTCTCTGTAACGAGAACATGGCAGTGTGATTTAAAGGTGGGACATGATAGCCCTCTATTTTGTATTGTGATTCCTGAAATACTGAAGCTTGAAAAAGAACAAGGATTTGAGAAAAAATGAAATACAAAATAGGGTTGCATGCTCTTAAATCATAGAATTGCCCATTTCATATTTTCTGTGCTTTTGATTGTTTGTATATTTGAAGACATGAAAGGCCTATGATATAGAGTCTTTTCGATGTCAGGTTAACTTTAGGTGCATGTAAAATAATTTTGACAACAATGTACATGATTGATATGATATCAAATGTAGAGATTCCTAAAGCGTAGCTAATTATATCAATTATTTATACATTTATTTACTCTTGATACCTTTGCAAATTTAACTTTTGGTCAGAAAAAGTGGAAATAAGCTATTTTTTCACAGTTAATCACGAATATATATTCATATCTTGACATTGCAGGTTGAAAGGTGGAAAAGCGATACTGGCACAAGGCTAGCATCTCTACGTTGAAGTTACATGGGTTCCGAAGAGAGGGAAAGGAAATACAGAGAAAATGATCGGATGTAAAACAGAGGCAGCGAAAAAATTAATATTTTTATTTCGGGGGCTCCATTTTTGGGGGCTACTTTTCCAACTTTCGGGGGCTACAATTTTCCGGGCTCTTTTTCGAATTTCAGGGGCTACTAATAAGCTATAATGCTGTAAGTGATCATTTTATAAGCATTTGATCACAATCCAAACAGAAAAATCCCACAAAAAATCGTGAAAAAAAAAAAAAAATTTCGGGGGCGAATTCACCCGCCGCCCCCGTGTATTTTTTTCGCTGAACAGAGGGCCTTTAAATACCAGGCAGCGAGGAATGCCACAGGTAATGAAAGAAATAGTTTTTTAAAAAGACAATTTTAATTTTTATCTTCTTTTTTTTTAGCCAATGGAAAACATGGATTGGGCTTTAACTCTCAAACGGCTAGAGGGCCTCTCCGCCATTTGATACGACGATGTTACCCCCCAAAAATCATACTGATGAAACAAATTCACAAGACCATTTTCAATGCATGTTGTCCTGAAAATACCAAACATTAAACAAATCAATTTTATTTGAACTTGCTTTCTTTGTTCAATTATCAACAATGACATGATGAATGAGCAGAAAAAAGTATTTAATTCCCTCATTTGCATTTTTACCAGAAATATAAAATATACAATTACCTGATAAATGAGGAGAAAATTAATTTTATTCCCTCATTTGCATTTTTGCCAGAAATAGGAAATAATGAAATTAACATAGTATTGCCTCAAAGACTATATATATTCTAGCCCAAGAATCTCCAGGTCTTCAAAACCAGTTTGCGATAAGAGAAAGCTATTTCCGAGCAGTCTGGAGACCCGTTCAAAATTGATTAAAAAAATTGATTATTATATTTACTGTGATTATTTCATGTTGTCATATTTTTTGTCATAAAAGGTGGAGGATCCCTGGACCTACAGCCGACTTGGAGCTGGCCAAGGAGACGGTGGAGGGGGTGATTGGCCCTGAGATAGAGGCTGTTTTTAGTTCCTCTCAGGTCAGTTCAGTAATTATTATTTTGTCAAATTGTTATCTAAAGCCTAGAATATGAGGAAATGTGTTTAGGCATCAAAAGGCTTACCATTACAACAACAAAATATGCATGCCATGGAGCTCTGCATAAATAATGGACAAGGATGCTAATATTTGTTATCGCAATACTAAGAGAAATGCAATCTTTCATGAAAAGAAAGGTCTTTCTACAACTAAAATTCCATATTCAGCACCAACGCAAGCAGCAACTACCGCCCCAAATTTCAGACCCTTGAGAGCAGGTACCAGCCAGAACCAAGCCCTGCATCACCATCAGCAGCAGAACAGCTTGTCCTGCCTGAAAGAGACAGGATCAAGAGCTTGAAAAAACATGGTCATTTTTTAGAGAGAATCGCCGTTAATTTAGAGAAGATTGCAGATCGCCCAGATCGCACAGACTCAAACAGTGAATCTTTGGTCTGTGCTAAACTAACAGTGATTTGTTTTAATCCCGTCTCTTTCTTTCTTGAGGGTCTGAAATTTGTTTAAATTTTACATTCTTTAAGGAATATAGTGTATGATTAGAAAAAAAAAAAAAATTTCATCAACCAAATAATCAAATATCTTTGATATCCTCATTTGGGTGTCATCTTAACCTTAAAAAGGGCCATGTTTTTTTTTTCCTCGGTACTTAATCGATGAGATATGGCGCTAGACAAACATGAATAATTCATACAGAGCGATGTAGGCCACATATCTCACTGTGCATGATACATTTACTAAATGAACTGCTTCACATCGATTATCATGGCAAAAAAGAAGAGTCATTCATAGGAGAGTACCTGAACCAAAGTTATCAAGCGTTGAAGCCCATAACGTGACCAATAGGCCACGTAAATCGCCAATGGAGCGATAGGTCTCATTGTTACCCTCAAACTTACCCAAACCTTAATCCTAGTTATGAATATTCATGACTAGCTCTCGACCTACATCGCTTCCATGAATTATTCATGTTTGTCTAGCGCCATCTTTCTAACCCTAAGTACTGAAACAAAAAATATTGCAAAAAGGCCGGGGGTGGGGGGTGGAATCCATCCCCACCCCCCCCCCCCTCGATGTTTCCCATGATGAATCTGCAATGCATGCAGGTATTGCTGCATGACTTCATGAGTTTTTTCATTGAAGTCTTGGGCAACTTTGAGACCAAATTTGCTATAACTGAGTATGACTACATTTTGTGATTTGTGTAAAAATCCTACAGAAATTGATATTTTCCTAGAATACACAAAACCTTCATTATTTGTCATTATAATCACTGCAATTATTGAATTTTGGGCTAAAAATCATTGGACAATGATCAATTATTATTTCTATTAAAAAAATAAAAATACATAAGTAAAGAAATATGGAAATACATAAGAAATTCCCAAAACAAAGAAATACATAAGGACAAATGTGACTGTCGCAATATTCAATGTTGATAAGTTGTCCATTTAAGTCATAAAGAATATTCATGTAGAAAATAGGCATATTCTGAGCAATAGTGAATGATTTATTGACAAAAAGATTATTTTTGCATAAATTTGCATAATTAATGAATATTAATGAGAAATTTAAGCAAAATATTGTCATTTCCTCGACTGCTCTTAAAATTCAACAATGGCTGCATCCATTTTGGTTGCCAAATTGGATCAAATGCTACTTTGCGTCTGATCCATAGTATCATAATTTGATTTGAAAGTTGCGTTTGATATCAAGCGCAAGTCTTGATGCAACAGACTTGTGTTTAAACGCAAAGTTGCGTTTGATTTTTGGTGATGTGCGTCGAAAATCAAACTTTGCATTTTGAGTTTTATGCAACGTCCCCCTGGATAACCAAGAGTCTTTCAAACCGGTCTTTGAGGTGTTTCCAGTCTGGGCTTTGAGGGGTTCATAAAAACCTTAGCAACTGGCTCAGAAATAACCCACATCGAATTCTGGCTCAGAAATAACCCACAGAGAAATCTCAGCTTTTAACCATACCTTGAACCTTCTGTGGTACCGATTCAGGGCAGCTTTATTCCCCTGAATCACTAAGGGTCTTTCAAACCGGTATTTGAGGTGGTAAAACAAACCTAAGGAACTGGCTCAGAAATAACCCCACTAGAATTTTCAGGTTTTAATCATACCTTGAACCTCCTTTGGTATCGATTCAGGGCAGCATTGTTCCCCTGTATCACCAAGAGTCTTTCAAACCGGTCTTTGATGTGTTTAGAAGAACCTTAACAATACCAAAGTACAATTCTCATATTTTAATCATACCTTGAACCTCCTGCGGTACCGATTCAGGGCGGCACTGTTCCCTTGTATCACCAAGAGTCTTTCAAAGCAGTCCTTGAGGTGGTTCCAGTCAGGGCTGTGTGGCATCCCTCGGCTCCACAGAGTCTCCTCCATCACAAGCGCCTTGTCAAAGTATTGCCGTGCATCGCGGTACTTCTTCCACGCCAGGTAGATCTCGCCGACAAAGTAGAGACTGCGAGCGGTGTTTGGATGCACACCCTGCAGGGTCTGCCGTCCCTCCAGTGAACGCAGGGCTAGCGGGATCGCATCTGCATACCTGGGTCACAAGTCAGACAGTAAGTATAATTATAAATACACACAAGAGGAGCCTGACAAGACACAAGGCAAGTTCTAATAAAGAAAAAACGTACCAAAAATATATAAGAAATAAATAAAAATGTGGAAAATAATTGGGGTTTACTGGGAAGTACATGTACCACCATCATCAGAGCTTTGTAGCTTGGTGGTTAGAACACTGGTCTAGCAATAGTTGCGCCTCTTGTCTGGTTCCCAATTTGTTTGCTCCTTTGATAGAGTACAGAAGCTATGACGTCATAAACATTTTAAAATAGAATTTTCAAATTTGAACTTCATTTTCCTAAAGAGTATAAAAAATAATGTACCAATACCGAAAATCAATTAAATATGTTAAGTATTGGCTAAGATATGCCCATCCAAATTAATTTGTTGTCAATGGGCAATCAGTGTTGTAGTGCTTTGGTTCTTAACTTTGCTGAAAGTATACAATTTGGCACCACCCCAAAAGAGTTTGAAGGGTAAGTCTACTGACAAACTATAAACTGTCATTCATATCTTTTTATTCTTAATCTCATAGAAAATAGACATTGAATAAATGCTGAAAGTTATAATCGTGATTAGGATTCACAAAAGTTCTGAGTCTATGGGTCTATGGAGAATGCATGTTTTAGCAAAGACTTGAATGGGTTAATATAAGAGAGAGCCCTGATAATAATTGAAAGAAAATATAAATCTGATCTACTTACTTTCCCTCCATGTAGTAGCTCATCGAAATGTTCTTGAGAGTGATGCACGTTCCGGGAGTTCCATCCATTCCAAGTTTGCGCTCAAGTTCCAAAGACTTCTTGAAAAACTCCACAGCCTGACCAAAGCGTGACATTTCATGCAGGCAAGCACCGATGTTCAGCAGGATGGTCGGGGCATCAACGTGTTTGTCCGATCCTGTAATGCGAGTGCACATGTCTATGGAGCGCCGGTAGAAGTTGATGGCGCTAAGCATGTCTTCATGAACGTAGCCCATGTTCTCCAGTTTGGCAGCAGACTGCATGGCCTGACCAAGGACGTTGAGGGTGCGTGCCGTCAGGAAGTGATCCCCGAGGATCTCCTTACGGATCTTGAGTGAGTCGCGAAGCTGCTGAAGAGCATCCTCAGCCTTGAGTCTTCTTGCAATCACGTTGCCTCTAGAGTGGTAGAGGCTGGCACAGCTCAGTTTGACTGCATGAGAGTCCTGATTGGGGAGTCCCTTCAAGATCTCTTCGGCTTTGTCAAAGAGGGGGAGGATGGTTTGGACGTCGAACCCAAGGTCCACCAACCACTGAGCCTCCTGGCAGCAGAACTCTGCAACCAGCTGCATCTTGCCTTCCTGCTCAGCCCGGGCCTTGCATGTGCGATAGAAGGACAGCCGCTCCTTGGGCATCATCATCAGCTCCACGGCAAGGTGCAGCCAGTCACTCTCCTCTTCTGAAGGAAAGTGCTTCCCTTTGAAGCAGTCCAACAGGTGCATGAAGTTGGCCTTCTCATCTTGCTTTGATGCGAGCGCCTTGACAAAGTCCTTCTGGAATATCTTGGCAGTGTGTTTCATCTTCTTGCCATAGTGCTTGATGAATCCCTCCTCTCCCTTCTCATACTCCTTAGCCAGTCCTACTGTCTCGTCCGCACAAAACTGCTGCAGGAAGGACCTCAGCAGAAGATGCATGCTGTACCTCGTTGATCCTGTGCCAGCCTTGCTTCCTGCTTCCTCCACATCACTCTCCAGGAGACTTCTGTACTTCAGCTCCTGGAGAGCAAGCTTCAGGTTGACACGGTCCTTGCGCTGGTAGCCAAGGATGTCCTGTGCGGCCCGGATGTCAAAGGAGCCCGGGATCACGGACAACCTGACAATGTTCTGCTGGTGCTCTTTGGGGAGTCTGTTGATGGTGTTCATCAAGCTGAAGGTCAGCTGGTCGACCTTTGCGAGTCCAAGGTGACTGAGGCTCCCCACAAGCCTCTGTGCCTGGACGTCCTCATGCTTGGACAGGTGCCGTATCATCTCACGAGGAGAGATGGTCCCATCCTGCAGACGACTGGCAACGACCTTCAACGCCAGCGGGATCTTTCCGCAGAGGTTAGCAAGGGTTTCCGCATCCTGGTCCTCAACGGATGTCTTCCCTGCGTGGAACTTCACTATCTCCATGGCATCCTCCACGTCCAGTTCATTCTCTCCGTCCAGTCGGAAGCAGTCCAGATGTTCGCTGTAGATCCTTGTGTGCTCAAGGCCGATCCTGGAGGTAATGACCAATTTGACTCTTGGATTTTGAAGATTGAGGATGTTTTCCACCATGGCAACGAACGGGGCATACGTTTCATTTTGATTCTCTGATGTCCCTGGGTCAAGCGGCTTGTCTGCATTGTCCAGGATTATGACAGCTCCAGCTATTCAAAGAAAACAAAGGAAAAAATAAGTTGAAAAATTAACTTAAGTTGAAAACTTGTTTGAAATTTAATCTCAATTATATAAGTAATCAAATTGAGGGTTTCCGTACCTCCCGTTCCCTCCCAAATATTTGGTGTTAGAGTTCTCATAATCTTTCTGCCTTGGATCAGCAGGCACAACCTCAGCTATCTACGAATATTGCAAGTTACAAGCATGCCCACTGACGGGGTCTTCTTCATTTGAACGTAATCCCGAATGGTATTACGTCATATAATATGCCTTAAAACTTATCACATGATCAGTCTTCTGCGATTTTACCAGCATCTGTAAAGCCTTAGATACAATATCCACAGATTACAGCTGGAGATCAAGGTACCCAAGTCCCCCCCCCCACCAAAATAAATTAGCAAAAAAAACACACAATTAAATCTGTAATTTTCTTACATTTCTTATATTGACTTTTCTTTTTAACCAGATTAATTCCAAATGTGGATGACCCTTTTAACGAGATGTAATACATTCAAAGTTAATTCACTGCAATTTTTTCATTCTTAACAAGAATATTTCCTCTAACGTATCTACCATGTCATAGAATTTTAAACAATCATAGTCAATTCACCAGTTCCTATAATGAATTTTTGTTAATCTAATACATATATATATGCTTACCCTGTAATTCATTTATGTTACTTTTGTTCATGTGTACACTTTACAAGTGCTTAGAAGCTCTATATAAATATATATTATTATTATTATTATAAACCCTCCCCCTCCCCCTTCCAAATATTGACCACCCCAAATTCTGTAATGCTCTTACAATGCTTCTTGGGATCATAGTGCTGAAGGTAGGCGTAGAGCATATCAGGTTCATAGTCCCGGCACTCCACCCCTAGGGCATGCTATAACCCCCCCCCCCCCCTCCCCTCCCCCTTCCAAATATTGACCATGAACAATCCTGCAATGCTCTTACAATGCTTCTTGGGATCATAGTGCTGAAGGTAGGCGTAGAGCATATCAGGCTCATAGTCCCGGCACTCCACCCCTAAGGCATGCATGATGGCGAAGAACAGGTCCTCCACAGTGGGCAGCTCTCTCAGGTCAACAAAGATGACCTGGCCAAAGCGGAGCAGCCGGTACGTCGCCTCCTTGGCCAGCCTGGTCTTGCCTGATCCCGGCATGCCACTGATCCCAATGCAGTGGATCCGGTCGTAAGTCTCGTCTAAGATCCCGACAATTCTGCATTTTGAAACACAATGCAAAAATAAATAGAAATAAAAGTGACATGATCTGGACATAGCAGAAGATGTAAAAAGAAAAGCCTTGTCTTGCCTGATCCAGGCATTCTACTGATCCTGATGCAGTGGATCCGGTCGTAAGTCTGGTCCAGGATCCAAACAATTCTGCATTTCAAAACACAATGTAAAAAGAAATAGAAATAAAAGTGACATGATCTGGACATAGCAGTACAACTTAAAAGAAAAGCCTTGTTTTGCCTGATCCATGCATTCCACTGATCCCAATGCAGAGAATCTGGTCACAAGTCTGGTCCAGGATCCCCACAATTCTACATTAAAAAAAAAAATTTAAACAATAAAAAGGACAATTAAAATGGTCAGACACAGAATAGCAGGTGGTAAAAAGTCTTTTCTGCCAGCCTTGTTTTGCCTGATCCAGGGATTCCACTGATCCCAATGCAGTGGATCCGGTCGTAAGTGTGATCCAGAAATCCAACAATTCTACATTTCAAAACACAATGTAAAATGAAATAGACCTCGACATTGCAGAACAATCAGTAACAAAAGTGGATCAGGTAATAAGTCTGGTCCAGGATCCCAACAATTTTGTATTTCAAAACACAATGCAAAAATAAATAGAAATGACCAGACAAAGAAGCACAGCCATATGGTTGCCTCTTTGGCTAAATTTGTTTTGCCTGATCCAGGCATCCCACTGATCCCGATGCAGTGGATCCAGTCATAAGTCTGGTCCAAGATCCCGACAATTATAAATTTCAAAACACAATGTAAAGAGAAATAGAAAAAAAAGTGACAACATGGAAATAGCAGAACTAAAAAAAAAAAGCTTTGTTTTGCCTGATTCAGGCATTCAACTGATCCCGATGCAGTGGATCCGGTCGTAAGTCTGATCCAGGAACCCAACAATTCTGCATTTCAAAACACATGCAAAACGAAATAGAAATAAAAGTGACAAAATGGAAAAAGCAGAACAACTAAAAAGAAAAGCCTTGTCTAGCTGATCCAGCCATTCCACTGATCCGGATGCAGTGGATCCAGTCATACGTTTGGTCCAAGATCCCAATAATTCTGCTTTTTGAGACACAATGTAAAAAGAAATAGAAATAAAAGTGACATGATCTGGACGGAGCAGAACAGCCAATAAAGACAAGAGTTTTGCCCGCTTTGTTTTGTCTGATCTGGGCATCCTACTATCCTGATGTAATGGATCCAGTCAAAGATCTGATCTAAGATCAAAATAATTCTGTAATTCATAAGAAAAGTGAAATGACCAGACAAAGAAGCGCAGCCCATATGGGTGCCTCTTTGGCTTAATTTATTTTGCCTGATCCTGGCATCCCACTGATCCTCATGCTTTGGATCCGGTCATAAGTCTGATACACGAATCCAACAATCCTGCATTTAAAAACACTATGTAATTAAAAAAAATATAAAGAAAAGTGACAACATGGACATTGCAGAACTATCAGTTAACTAAGTTTGGACAGCCTTGTCTTGCCTGATCCAGGCATTCAACTGATCCAAGATCCCAACAATTCGGTATTCCAAAATACAACGTAAAAAAAAAATAGAAAAAGTGACTTAACCTGAACATAGCAGATCAGCCACTAAAGAGAAATGCCTTATTTTGCCTGATCCAAGCATGATCCTTATGCCGTGGATCTAGTGGATGGTCTGATCTAAGATCCAAATCATTCTGTATCTCAAAAGAGACTTTATCAATAAAAAGAAAAGTGTAATGGCAAGACAAAGAAGAGCACTTCATAAGTAGCCACTTTGGCTAGCACTTTTCTGCCTGATCCTGATATTACACTGATCCAATGCAGCGGATTGGATCAAAGGTGTGATCCACACTACCAGCAATGTTGTATTTCTAAAAAAGAATGAAAATATTAGTAAACATCTTAAATAACTTGGAATAAGTGGAGACGCAGGTATGTACTACCTAGTAGCCTCATTAACCTGCCTGGATTTGCCTGATCTGGGCATTGCACTGATCCCAATACAGTGGATCTAGTCATGAGTCTGATCCAAGATCATAAATATATATAACAAAGGTACATTGTAAACAATAACAACAATGTGAATGATGATTTTCCTACAGAGGAACAACCAGAGAGTGGCCGCTTTGTTCTGCCTGATTTTTCCTGATCCTAGCTTTGTGCTGATCCAAATGACTGGATCTACCTGTAAGTCTGATTCAAGATAAAACAAATTCCTTATTACAATAATGATGGATAGGGAACAGACAAACAAAAAATTAACTGCAGGAATCACTGTCAAAGTTAGGCTAACTCAGTAAAAAAATTGATGAGCTATAATTTGTTTGACTGAAATGTACAAAAATCACATTTTCACTCTCATGTTTGCCCATCACTCTCCTCATTCTTTTTATTCTGAACATTTCTGCTAGGCATTCCTTTCACTTCAGGCAAAATACTGCTCATTGGATAAGGGTAATTTCATCCACATAAAATTTTATACAGCCTACGATTTTCTGGATAAAAATGCAGCAGCTTCATAGGGCTGCGCAATGCTTTGGTGAACTGATAATCTACAAAAGCTGTAAAAAGACACCAACTGCTATAGATATTTAACTGAATAGCACCCTCTTGTGGCTTAGTTCATCATACAGGGTCAATGCTACCATCAATGCTAGTAATACACACCTAATAAGCTATATTAGTACCAATACACAAAATGTGTACACTGCATTGCATACACGTACATGTACATTGATCTGCTTCAATGGCAGTAATTTGCATATGAAAGGGCACCCTTCCAGAAGCATCTATCGCGTGATCACTGGCTCCGTGCGTGATAGAGCAAACAGAGTAGTAGGATTGCAACACGCTACGAGAGATTACACGTGTGTAATCAGAGACAGACTTTTGGTTTTCCCCGCTCATTCAGACGGCCCTCCCTTTCCTGCACATGGCACACTGTCATTGGTCCTTGGCATTGGTGGAGGGATATCATCAGAGACAAGGGGTGATCTTGGTGAGGAACACCACTTGCTTCCCAGGAGCTCGGCTCCACCCCTCTCTGTATCCCTCCGCCGGTGGTTTGCCCCTGCTCTGATGGATATGCTATTTCTGGAAGAGGGTATTCTCCATGACGTACCACCCACCCATTAGGAAATGCATTCAACGTATGCGTGACGTTTGATGCTCTTGTCAATTACATGCGCTACCAATTAATTGTTCATGTTAGATACAGGTGGCGGTTCAGGGTACGCTGCGTCGCTTTGTTGCTATTTATGGAGCGGGGAATTCTCATCACGTGTTGTCCATGCATGTTGAAATACAATGGCGTTAGGGCTCTGTAACGGGACTTTTTATTGCACCACGCATTGACTGAGTGCACCTGTTTCGCCTTTTCTAGAATGATTCTTTGTACTTCTTCATGCTGGGGATTTCCACACAGAAAATGCAGAAAATCCTTAAGAAACAAATAAGCTTAAAGGAAATAAAATTCACGAAGACAGTACATTTTCTGTTCTCTCATACATCTTAATTTTCTTATTGCTTTAAATTATGCACGTTTGGGCTCTTGCTATTTGACCACAAGACAACACACCCTAACACACCCTGTCCCTGCACCTGTAATTACAATTAGTAAGCTCATGATATGCCACAGCTCCACATGAAACAGTTTTTTTTTCCCCCCAAGGAGTGGTCAGGCCAGTAAAAATGGAACTTTCAATCGGTGGTTAAAAATGACAATATACCGGTCATATTTTTGGTCAGAAACAAACATTTACTGGCCCCAAATTATATTGCATTTGTTTGCAGTCTAACATCTCACTCCCTATATTAACAGAAAAGTATGCAATTTTGTATGACACTAATATGCAATGTTGGTACTTGATATGCAAAAATAAAAGATTTTCTCAATCTGTCAATGTTAGCATGAAATTCTAGTTTCCAAATTGGGACAACAAATTATCATTTTCATATTATCTGTCAAGCCCCCCCAAATATTTTCCAGACTGGGGCAAGTAGGCAAGGACAAGTGTCGAACTCTAGATAAGCCATGGCCTCCCTTCTATCCCTACTTCTATTAAATCCAAACATAAAGGAAACTGACAAGAAATATTTGTTAATGAATTTAAATGAGCAAAGAAAAACAGGCTTCACAAGGAATCACACCTGATACTTCCGGATTGCAAGATTGGTGTTCAACAATCGAGCCACAAAGACCCTTGAATGGGGGTCGTTCCCGTGAAACCCTTTTCATAGCTTATATTAGTAATGCCATGCTTTATATCCATGACTTTCCCTCAAGGCTTACTTCTATTCAGGGTAGGAAATATACAGGGGCTGATCGAGGGCAATTTTGCCCCCTAATTTTCAAAATAGCCCCCTAAAATCAGTAGACCAAGTAGCCCTTTAAATTACTATTGGGTCATGGGTGTAGAGACTTATGTGTTACCTATTAATCAGGGGGGGATGAATGAATAGATCAGCCCTCCCTGCTGAATGGGTATCAATGACAGATCTACGCCCATGTATAGGGTAGTATGTTAAATATTTTGTGATATCCATCAAATTGAAGAAAACTAGATGGATCTTCGACTGCGCGCAGTCGAAAATTATGCCTCCGCTATGACGCAATTTTCAATATCAAGCCCAAAATAACGTGCACTGAAATTTTGTTTTTTTCATATATATATATTTTGAGTTCTGTGACCATGACATATGTAGACCCCAAACTTTGATGGCTACATTGGCTCCCAAGAATATTCAGGTACCTAGTTATATTGAAATCTGACATTCCGGTCTTGAGATGTTGTCATTACAAGCCATTTTTGCATATATATTGAGTCATGTGACCTTGACCTTTGACCTCATGGCCCCCCAAACCTAATCCAATCATTGCCACCCGATGTGTATGTAACTCATTCCAAGTTTGAAATTGATCCGTCAAACGGTTCTTGAGATATCGTGAGGATGCTTTTTTGCACATAAATTGAGTCCTGCGACCTTGACCTTTCACCTCATGAACCCCAAAATCTAATCAGATCATTGTCACCCCAATATGTACACTCATACCAAGTTTGAAATTGATCCATCAACCGGTTCTAGAGATATCGCGAGAATAAGGCATTTTTGCACATATATTGAGTCCTGTGACCTTGACCTTTGACCTCATGAACCCCAAAATCTAATCAGATCATTGTCTCCCCAATATATAAACTCATACCAAGTTTGAATTTTATCTGTCAACTGGTTCTGGAGATATCGCGAGAACGAGGCATTTTAAAACATATATTGAGTCATGTGACCTTGACCTTTGACCTCATGAACCCCAAAATCTATTCAGATCATTGTCACCCCAATGTGTACACTCATACCAAGTTTGAAATTGATCCGTCAACTGGTTCTTGAAATATTGCGAAAACGAAAACAGGACGTACGTACGGACGGACGGACGGACAACCTGAAAACAAAATGCCTCGGGCCACTTCGTTGGCGGAGGCATAAAAAGTAGCCCCCTGAAATGTAAAACTAATTCCTGCGTTAGTTCTATTAAAACCTTCCTCACCTATCCATGATGACTTTCCTTCCAAAGAAGGGTCCCTCCAGAAAGTATGGATTGCGGCACACTTGTCGAGCCACCACCTTGCGTTCCCTCTCATACGTCTCCACCTGCTCAATGAGGTCATTGCGGTGGATGTACTCCAGCAGCGTCTTCAGGTAGTCAGTGTCCCCATCGTGGATTAGGTTCTGGTTCTCCAGGGAGTCAAAGAACTTCAGTGGTTCATCGATGGTCTGGTACTCTGCACCTAGTCTGTCCTGAAAAACAGGAGGGGAAAAAACATGAAGTGTCTTTAAAATCATGTAGATGAAATAACTCATTGATAATAATAATACTATACTTTATTTATATAGCGCCTAATATGATGATAATCCTCGCTAAGCCCTTTACAATGATTTTAATACACCGATCATAGGATACAATGCAAACCAGCACACATTGTGTGAACCATCTTCACCCCCTGGGGAGCATTCCTTCCAAGCGGCTCATGGGCATTGAGAAGATCGTTCACATAAAGGCTTTCACTTCCTACCGGGTAAAACACATTACGTTAAATATTGCTTTATATTTATTTAATCGGCGTCCTGTGTTGGTCCGGACGTACGCATTACAGTGAATGTAAAAAAAATCTCAAAAAAAAAAAAAAAATCTCCACTCCCTGGGGAGCATTCTTTCCAAGCCCACTTGGAAATGTGTCACCATCATGGATAAGGTTCTGGTTTTCTAGTCTTTCCTGAAAAAGGGTAGAACAAAATAAGGTGCAATTTTCAAATCATAATGACAAAAGAAAATATGAATAATTACATTACAGTAATCTGTGTCTTTAAAGAGATGCCTGTAAAGCGTCTAACTCCATGAAAGTTACTTTGAGCTTCTTCGTTTCCCCTCTACCGTGTTGTTTAGCTTATGGCAATGCCCGATATTAGCAAAGGCTTGCTGGCCCGGGGCCACTCAAAATTAACCCTGGGCCACCAAATTTCATTGATCCTAAATGCTAATAGCCTGTTTGGGCAACCAAATATACAGAACTTGTTATGCTTTTCTTTGTTTGGGGCCCCCACAGTTAGGTTTTTTTAATTGTTTTTATTGGGCCACAAGGCAAAAAGGCCTTGACAAGTAACATTTTGCATTTCATAGAAAGAGATTTTGTAGATTTCTTTACTTGACCTAACGGGCCAGCAGCGGACAAAAGTATTTTTCAAAATGTTTTTTTGCCTCTGAGGAGAGAAAATAATACCTTGACCAGACTCTTGGCCCTGTCCAGGTCCGACATTAATTGAAAACAGATTTTGACGCAGTGTGGTGGATTTTGCCTTTTGCCATGCAAATCTTAAATGACTACAAAACAGTAGTCAGTTTTTTTTTTCCAGGCATATGAATCATAGAGAGAGATTTTGCAGCTATACAGTCAAACCTGTCTTTATGGCCACCTGTCTAAAGCAGCCAACCTACCTATAGTGGCCATCAAAAGTTATCCCTGGCAGAGAAAGCAACGCTATGAAACATATCTATAGATATGTGGCCTATTTTCTTGTTTCCCTTGGGTAGTCACTATACAAATGTGACCGGCTATAGCAAAACCCGGCACTTGTTGGTAATTCATGTTTTGAAGAAATGGGCACTTTAAGTCCACAAAATGTGTGTAAAAACCTATGATTGTAAAATTGAAACAACCATATCTTCGCCAATCATTGACCAATTAGTTGAGACAAAGCGTCAAATGAAAGCTTGTGATGAGGCTTTTCTAATGGCGTGAAAATCTACATTTTGATTTTCATTGACAAGTGCCAGGTTTTGCTATAGCCGGTTACAAATGTTTGACTGTGCTTGATCTACTGGGCCAACTGAAGATAATATAAATCTATTTGCCTAGTAAAGAAAATAATACCTTAACCAGACTCTTGGCCCTGTCCAGGTCGGAGGACTCAAACTCATCGGCCAGACAGACGACCAGCCACCGGAATCTACTGATGGAAGACAAATCAGTTGCCATGGTAACCACACTTGATGTTCATCACACTCTACTAAGCATCCACTGAGCTCTAACAGTCTGGATCTGTAGGGAAGACACAAATGGAAAGAAAACTGCATGGTCATTCAATTTCCTTATGAATGACAATAAACAATTATCAAGTATATTTAGTGAATGGAAGTCATAGGTATACCTGGGGGGGGGGGGGGGGGGGCGGGGGGGGGAGGGGGCGGTTCAAATGCCCCCTTGGTTGTAACCAGAACGTCAATGACGTAGCGCTCATCCGGCATCTCGCAACATCAAATATCGCAAATTTCATGTGGTACACTTTTCAACTGGTCAAAAAATAAAAATGTGATGCCCTGGAAGGGACATAAAAATTAATTAAAAAAAAATCAGAGTGAAAAAAATATAAATTTGACGCCCCAGAAGGGACATGGGAAAAAAAAAAAAAAAAAAAAAAAAAAAAATAAATAAATAAATAAAAAAAAAAAAAAAAATAAAAATAAAAATAAATAAATAAATAAATAAATAAATAAATAAATAAATAAAAAATTACCATAATTAATTAATAGAGAAAAATTTCAAAATTCTGTGTAGAAGTTTAGTGTACCAAAGTTAGCTCTACCAGATAAAGCAAACCAAATCAAAATCGGTCAAGAAATGAAGAAGCATTTTTTGTGATTTCGAATAAATTTGCATAAATTAGCATATATAATGAATTTCACGATTCTGTGTAGAAGTTTTAAATCCCCCTCCTAGCCCTATCTTATGAAACAATCAGAATCAAAATCGGTTGAAAAATAACGAAGAAGAAGAATTTTGAAAACTGTGGACGGACGGACGGACGGACGACGGACGCCACGCCATGGCATAAGCTCATCGGGCCCTTCGGGCCGGATGAGCTAAAAATGAGTTTTTGTCAACACAGCTCCTAAGTATCCACTGAGCTCTAACAGTCTGAATCTGTAAATGGAAAGAAAATGGAAAGAAAATTGCATTCATGATCATTGTATTTCCTCATGAATGATAATAAACAATTATCAAGTATATTTCGTGAACGGGAGTTATGAATTGCAAATACGGTGATCCCCTAAAAGGTACCGTATCTAATAAACAGCAATTCAGAGTAGGTTCTTGATTTTTTAACACTGCGGCACAAATTTTATGATTATTTAAGGCCCAGTCACATATCAACAGATAGCGTAAATGGATGCCCGACGGAGAGTCAAATCTTAAATCTGTTTGTCTCCGTTCGTATGTGTTTTGTGTCCGTTCCTTGTCAGGCGATGTATGTTCTTCTATCAGACAGAATTGGGACGACTTTCACCACCAGATAATTTGATTTTGCAATTTTTCTTTTCATCGGGCATCCGTTTACTCTATCCGGTGGCAATATGTGACCGGGCCTAAAATCATAATTTTCCTTAGCCTCCGAATGCCCCAAAAGCCCAACTAAATACCAGCAGATTTTGATATAAAACAAATTTCAGAGGGCTTAATTTGATTTTGAATGCAGGCAGACATGCTTGAAGAGTAGCTCCAGAAATAATGTGTCTATTTTTTCTCAAAAATTACTAATTTTTGCTAGTTGCCTGGTCAGGCAAGTGAAATATTTTGTTTCTTCAAGTTATTATGGCCCTAAACAAAAATTGACTGGCCCCAAATTTAACCCTAATCCCATTGGGTTATTTTGATCACTCGAGTCCATTAGTGGGGGGCCTTTTTGGCCCCCACTCAAATCTCGGCAACGAATGGACCGATTGACTTGAAAATTGGCACATACGTAAAACAAGTCGAGTAGAATAAGAATTAAAAAAAAAAAAAAAAATTGAGCATTATTTTTTTTTTTAATAATTAATTAATATTTTGAATATGCAAATTTTTGACGAATTTGGGGAAAATTTGGATTTTCATCTAAAATCAAGAGAAATTACAGGATTTCTTCAGGTTTTCTGTAAAAAATTTCTTTTGAGTATCTCAATGATAAATATGAAGTTTCAAATCTTCATGTTTTTAGAAAAGCTCGAGAAATAAGGATATTTCCTTATTTCTTTTGTATTTCATTGTTTTTATTCTTATGTATTTTATTATTTTTTGTTTTTTTGTTTTGTTTTTTAAGTAGAATTTATCTCTGAAGTGCATGAATTAAACTAATAACAAAGCAATAATCAAAATTATGATTCAATGTAACAATTATAACAGATTTGGAGTTTACATGGCATCCGATATATGAATTACATAGAAACCTGTACAAAAATTGCATTTTTTGGTGACGGCTGAGCAATTATCCACCTCTAAAATCAGTTCTACAAGTCCGACCGGGGTGAATTATATATCAAAACATGCGGGAGACTTGAGAGAAAAAAGTCATGAAGTTTGAACGTGAAATTCCAATCGGTCTAGATGCACGTCGAAAAAAACGACAGAGGGGGGGCCAAAAAGGCCCCCCCCTAATGGGATTAGGGTTAAGTTAATTTGCAAATTAGTCCCTTTTCAAAATCTCACTCTCTTTATCTATTAGAAATGCAATGATGGATGAATAAATGACATGATAACAGACCTGTAAACCACTTACAAACATTTCCACAACTCAAGTTTGAGCATTCATGTCTCTCTTGTTTCCAGATTAGCTTACATGTATTTGGTAAAATTAAAAAAGCCTGTTTATTCCCCCTTTACATTAAAGGGACAGGTCCACTTTTACAAAACGTCTGAACAGCTTTCAGTTGACGGATGGGGATCAATGTAACACGCAAAAAAAAAATCAGAGCGAACAGCCCTCTAATTTGGATTCTACGAATGAAAAACGAATGCGTCCCTCCATTTAAACTACATGTATATATCGGTCAATAAAGGAGTTCAACTGATTTAGCATAATATTACAACAATATAGTACTAACTCTCGTAAAGGTATTGTGAAGCCGACATTTGTTAACGTATGTCACGGAAAAACATCTCAAAAAGAAAGAATATATAATTACATGTAGTCAGTTTAAGCGATGTTTGGGTATTTTGCTTGGTAAACGCTCACACATTAGTACTTATGCGCGAGTCACGTAGCTAGCGCGGGTCACGTAGGGGTCAAGCATACCGATCTGGCACTCCGTGAAATCTATGTACAAACTTACTCACCGGCCGAAAATACGTATGTACCTAATTAACCAACGTCCCTCAGTTTATTCTGTTTTAGGTCTATAACTCCACGAAAAAGAGATTTCAAGCCCTAATTTTTTCATGCATGCTATTAAATGACATTTCCTTTCATATACATTGTATAAGACAATAACCTCGCAACTTTTGAATTTTGGCTTGCAAAAGTGGATCTCTCCCTTCAAAGACCCATGGATTTATAATGGTTATGTAATTATGGAATGTCCAGTACACCTGAATATGAAGCCATATGTCAAAAGCAAAATGTTTCAAAAAACAACATTAAAATCAATGTGAAATCTCAATTTGTTGAGAGATGGGCTGTTATGAATGATGTTAAGGCGGTCACACAATAACAATGCATTTTGCAACATTTCAATCTTGACTTGGCCCCATATCTAGGTGTAATGCACATTCCATAATTACATATACACCTAACCATTACAAATGGGGCCTCAATGTAAAGGGGAATAAACAGGCTTTTTAATTACAGGGCAATTCCACGCCAAAGTGGACGTTTGACCAAAAATTTTACAAGCATTTTTATGATACAAATTTGGTATCAAATCAAAGCTTAAATTCTATATTTTTTTAATTCAATGAGAAAATTTTAGTTTTACATAATTTTAGTTGTTTTTTTATAATAACTTTATAACCATAATTGAACCCCACAAATTTGACATTTTTGTGAAAAAGTGTTTTGATCCTGTGTTTGTTATATATTTCCCCAGTTAAGCCTAAAAAACATTATTCTGACTCCTGAGATATGACCATTTTGTAAAATAGTAAATTTGTATGATTAATTTGATTTGTTATGCTTCAATGACTTCTTATTTTCAGCCTATGAAAATGTCCTTCCGTTACCGAAAAATCAATATTTTTAATTTTGTGGCTCACATACTTGTTAGAGAGCAGACCAATCTTCAGTGCAAAGCAAGTTCAAGTAGGCCTTCCCATTGCTAACAATTGTATTACTCATTGTTTCTTCGTTAATTAATAAATAACAAAAGAAAATGTCCTTCCGTTACCATACAATGGTAACAGATGGACAAGGTACCTCATATTACATATTATGACAAAATTTATGTTCAAAAATTGGTCTCTCATATATGAAAACCCAAAATAATGAGACAATACCTGCAATGGCCAGCTATCAGTGGCGTAGCGTGGTCAGACTAGTAATTTTCTGTGTTTCAACCAATCAGATTTGTGCATTTAGAACATTTGATCTGGCTCACAATTGATTTTATCTCTTTCTGCAACAGGGCCCTTGTACCATGATGCCATTTGTCTGGATTTCTATTGTATGGGGATTAGTAGGTCTATTTAACTGTGGTGAGCCAGGGTGTGAATAGGCTCTGATCATGACTTTGAATAGGTCTTTTTTTTACACAATACACCCCTATAGAATTCTTGGACATGGGTGTAGGTCTAAAATAATTACATTTTACATGAAATTTGCAAACTAAAAACAAGGCTGTAGAAAAAGCAAGAAATAACATATCTCCAATTCTTTCATATATTGTAGAAATTATATCAAGCCAAGATTTAAGCAAACAAATTTCTCAAAATTATTTGATCCACGAGGTAAAACGGAAGGTCAAAATCTAAGGTCAAAGGTTATCGTATCCAAATTCGCTCATGCATGAACACAAATGGCATAAATGGATTGCACATAACATCCCCAGTCCAATGACACCTTTACAAAATAAATTGACCCAACGGTTAATGGACAATGGCCATTTGAAAAATGGTGCCCACGCCCAGTCTTACAAAACTCCCCCATAAGAATCGACCATAGCGCCAAAACCATTGGGCGGATTGGGCTAAAACTTAAATATTTGCGCTTTTAAAGGTTGAAATATCATACATATCAAATATTAGCAAATTTGAAGGGGGCTGCGATGAAAATTTTCAATTTTTTTAAAGGTGATTTGACATGGAATGACCCTACTGTGTCATATCATACATTATAATCCATTATGTCCTTCCGTTACCGAACATTGGTCCGCTTTGTGTGAAATAACTCAAATATCTGCGGACAAATTTTAATCAAAGAACAAGTAAATTCTTCTTAACCCTTCAGAGAATGAAATGTGTACCCTTAAAATATTTTGTATTATTTAATATCACAGATTTTTAGACAAAACTGATTTGATAACAAAACCTAGTCCATTTTAGTGTTCTTCCGTTACCGACCTCATTTGTATGCATATTCAATAATGTGCGGAGATAAAAAAAATTAAAAAAATTATGGGACCTTAAAACTGTTTGTTTTGGAAGTATTGTTATCAAAATAGACGGTTCTAACAACACAAGTATTTAAAAATGTCTTTCTTAAAGTTGACAATTTGTGTCTGAATGTCCTTCCGTTACCATGGATTGACCATGAATAAGAGCCATTGGAGCATGAAATATAGTAAGAAAAAAAATAGAAATGTAAATGCTTGTTATGTCCATATGCTATCTATGATACAAACTCATTTTAGACCACAAAAGAGATGTTTCCTTCTTATAAATGGTCTTTAAATTTCAAAATTAATTTTATTGTACAATTCCAATAGACTTTTCAGAGGTCCTTCCGTTACCGTCCTTCCGTTACCGAACACTGGAGTAATTAATTTCTCATAATTAATATACCAACGTAGATATTTTTCTTAAAAGGTGGTGTTATACTCTGTGAACATAAGGAAATTGACTAGTAGCCAACTTAACATGATAAACCTCGTAACTTTACAGAGATTGGGTCATAACTAACAAACTTAAAAATCCATGTCCATTTTGCCGTCCTTCCGTTACCGGCCTCATTAGTGTCCATATCTAATTTACATAATGCGGTCAAAATTTTAGAAATAGTGGAAATCAAAGGTGTCCCAAAAAGGATCAAAGACATGCCATTTAGAATAAAAAATCAAAAGCAGGATCCTGGAATTATTTGATTGAAGTTCCAAAATTGTGTCTGAATGTCCTTCCGTTACCGTGGAATTGCCCTACAGTCAAACCTGTTTAAGCGGCCACCTGTCTATAGCAGCCAACCTGCCTATAGTGGCCATCAAAAGTGATTCTCTGCAGAGAAAAACAATTTTTATGGAAAATGCCTATAGAGGTCACCTGTCTACAGTGGCCACTATTCTTGTTGCCCTTGTGTGGTCACTATAGACAGGTTTGACAATATACCAAATGCATGCAAGATAATGTCTAGGTCACAAATGATCTGATTTGAGATACGGCGCCCGTACGGTGCCACTTTTAGGTGAAATATTGCAGGAATCTTGCTTGCGGGTGCCGTGGCTATCGTGCAGTCGCCCTACGATGTCAAAAAATTGTTTAACGCGGAGTTTAAAACAAAATGCACCGTATGATTTTTTACTTAGACACGTCGTAGAGAGCATCGCACGGGCACCGCAAGGGCACTGAATGGGCACTGTAGCCTTTTTTCGAATATCGTACGATTGTTTCAACTGAATTTGGGGCCACTCAAATCAGACGATATCGTAAGAGTATCTTGCGATGTCCGTTCGAGTCCCGTAATGTGTCCGTACGAGTGCTCAGATTGTAAGTATGGGAGCCGTGCGATTTAAATTTGCTTGAACGACCAAAGTCATCGTACGTGCCCCGGCAAATATGTGACCGCTACACAAAGATATCTCAGACATCGTACGTAATCACAACTCTACAAAATCATAGAATGCCGTAGGTAAAAAAAATGTGCGGCGCCCGGAGCATTTGTGACCTAGGCATAATATAGGGACATGAGAGATATAAATGCTCAAATTTGAATTGCGGAACTTTTTGTGAGGGGAGGGGTAGTACAGTTTTGGTAAGGCTGAGCTTTAGTAACCAAAACCTGCACAATAACACTTCAAACTAATAGTTATAACCCCACCATGAGAAAATTACATAGGAAATTACAAACAACTAAGTAAAATGCCTATTATCATTAAAAAAGAGCCATTAAAACACAAGAGGGCGCTCTCTAAAAAAGCATTGGCTTCAACCATTTTGTTTCAACCATGTGATGTTTTGTTGAAATAATGATTAAATAGAGATATCATCAACAACTATTTAAAAACCTCTTCTGAAAATGTTTGAAAAAGTGTAAGCATTTTTTTAATTTAAAAAAAAAAAAATCATCAAATATATCTGGGCCCCAGATTTATTACAATCAGATATATTTATTGATATTTCAGCCGTTTCTGAACCGATTTTGATAAAATAAAGTTTATTCTGCCATTAAATTGTATGCTTTTTAAAATTGTACACAGTTTGTCATTATCTCACAAAAAAATGCAGCGCCCTCTATACCAAAACTGAACTACCCCTTTTATAATAATAATGATAATGATAATGATAATGATGATAATAATAATAATAATAATAATAATAATTATAATAATAATAATAATTATCATAATAATAATAATAATAATAATAATAATAATAATAAATAATCATTTTTAGCTCATCCGGCCCAAAGGGCCCGATGAGCTTATTTATGCCATGGCGTGGCGTCCGTCATCCGTCCGTCCTTCCGTCCACAGTTTTCAAAATGCTTCTTCTTCGTTATTTTTCATCCGATTTTGATTCTGATTGTTTCATAAGATAGGGCTAGGTAGTGCTGTAACTGACCTTGATGATCGGATCGTTTGATCGGATCGGCAAAATTTTATCGATCTTCGAAATCGGGATCGGATGATCGGCTATAAAAAAAAAAAAAAAAAAAAAAAAAAAAAAAAAAAAAAAAAAAAAAAAAAAAAAAAATCGTTTTTTTTTCCTTTGGAAAATGATCCCCCCAAAACACAATTTGGGAATATAAATGAATACCAAAGCAACATATATCCATATTAATAAGCCCAAGGTAATCTTGTACGGGTATGCTTTCATTTCAAACTGATTACCTCTTCTTTTACAAAATTACTCACGCCGATTTTGAGCTTAGTCCCATGTGATTAATTTGGCGTAACCTTTCAGAAACACATGGGACTAAGCTCAAAATCGGCGCGAATAATTTTGTAAAAGGAGAGGTAATCAGTTTTAAATGAAAGCATACCCATACAAGATTACCTTGGGCTTATTAATATGGATATATGATGACACACGCGGTACCCCGGGGCACCGTTGTACCCCGGGGTACCGCGTTGTGTAGCGCCATCTTGCGTCCAACCGTACCGTTGTGCATGCAGTGCAGCGCGCGATTGTATGCATGCTATACCCACAGTACAGCCCTAAAAATTAAATAAATGAAATGAAATGAAATGAAATGGCGGATTTTCGTCTGGTACCCCGGGGTACCGTTTATGTCATCATATGTTGCTTTGGTATTCATTTATATTCCCAAAATATGTTTTTTGGGATCATTTTCCAAAGAAAAAAAAACGGATTTTTTTTTTTTTTTTGTTTTGCCGATCCGATCTTCCGATTTTTTCTGCATGATCGGAAATCGGCAAAAACGGTCCGATCATGTATGATCGGATCGTGATCGGCATGCCGATCCGATGATCGGTTACAGCACTAGGGCTAGGAGGGGGATTTAAAACTTCTACACAGAATCGTGAAAATCATTAGCTATGGTAATTTATGCAAATTTATTCGAAATCACAAAAAATGCTTCTTGTCCTTCATTTCTCGACCGATTTTGATTTGGTTTGCTTTATCTGGTTAGAGCTAACTTTGGTACACTAAACTTCTACACAGAATTTTGAAATTTTTCTCCATTAATTAATTATGGTAATTTATGCAAATTTATTCCAAAAATAACAAAAATTGCTTCTTCTCCCTCATTTCTTGACCGATTTTCATTCTGTTCGTTTTGTCTGATAGGGCTAGCTGGGGGCTTCAAAACTTGTGCACAAAATTTTGAAATTCATTAATTATGCTAATTTATGCAAATTTATTCAAAATCACAAAAATTCCCTCTTCATTTGTCAACTTATTTTTGGTTTGCTTTATCTGGTAGAACGAAGTTTGGTATGCCAAACTTCTACACAGAATGTAGAAATTTTGCTCCATATGTTAATTATTATAATTTATGCAGATTAATAAAAAAAACAAATGCTTCTCCCTGATTTCTTGACTGAGTTCAATTCTGTGTGCTTTATCTGATAGGGCTAATTGGGGGCTTGAAAATTTGTACACACAATTTCAAAATTCATTAATTATGTAAATTTATTTCAAATCACATAAACTGCTTCTTCTCCTTCATTTTTCAACCAATTTTTATTCTTTTTGTTTTATCCGATATGTAGGAGGCTTCAAAACTTTTACACAGAATAGACCGCATCTGTAATGTATGCAAATAATATGCGTATGACGTCAGACTCCCCGTTGGCAAGCTTAACATTAGAGGTTTTTCGCTGTGCTACGCGGCGGCTCTCACCGACGCAGGAACGATCTATTGGTACGTCAGCCGCGCTAAAACAACTCTGTTTTACAAGCCGTTTCGCTTATTTGATCAACGCGGCCGTAGACTCGGATGGTTGAACAGCTGGGCAGCACACTACACATGCACACTACACACTACACTCCACACACGTTTCGAGCGACGTTTGACCTCGCTACGAGCAGCGAGCGCTGCTGATTGGCTGTTTGCCGGATTGAGCGGTCTCTCAGTGCGGCCGCACAATTGACCAAAGACGGTCGGTGATAACAGTTCAGGAACGGAGGGATCGCTGATACTACAGGAAATTGGTGATTTTTGCACACGACACGTAGTTTGTACGGCCGCGTTGCGCTTGCGAAAAGCCCATAATAGTAACTAGGTCCGGCAAGCTCCGGCAAACTTAGCTTGCTGGACCTAGTTACTATTGTTAAGCTTGCGTCATACGCATATTATTTGCATACATTACAGAAGCGGTCTATATTGTATAATTTGTTAATTATGACTTTTTTTTTACATTTTTTTTCTTTATCATTTTTTATATTTTATGGAGCCCTGGAAGGGACCCAGCGGTGCAATCAGCTTTAATTTGTTTTCTTCTTTTTTCTTTCTTTTCTTTTTAAAATTATTATTATTATTTTTTTTTTCCCATGTCCCTTCCGGGGCGTCAAATTTATACTTTTTTTCACTCTAATTTTTTAATTTGTATGTCCCTTCCAGGGCATCAAATTTTTATTTTTTGACCAGTTGAAAAGTGTACCACATGAAATTTGCGATATTTGATGTTGCGAGATGGCGGATGAGCGCTACGTCATTGACGTTCTGGTTAGAATGGCTTTTAAATTGCACCATCCATCTAGAAATTCTACTTGGAGGTGCATTAAACACACAGTACAGTATATCAAAATGTAAAGAACTGAAATAAATGTGTGCCTGGTGTGTGTGTGTGTGTGGGAGGGGGAGGGGGGGGGGGGGGTTCCCCCCCAACAAAATTCATAACTCAAAACCCATTTTCAATACCCGCTCTTGTGAAAGATCCCTACTGGGGGAAAATGCTCTCCCCATTAACCCGTTCCCTACGAGTTTATGAAATCCCATAGACATTGTACACAACCCACTCGGTTCCAGTGGTCATTGGGTTAATTGGTCACTTCGCTCCCTCACTAACCCCTCTTCCCCTATCCCGCCTCCTCTTTTTGCTCATTTTGGGATCGATAGTAATGCCCTGATGTCTTTTACAACAGGAAGTAAATAAAATGTTGTATGGAAGCAGAATTAAATGAACTAACACAGACATAGGTAGGTGGGACTAATGAATTTACAAAAGTCTCTTGAGGCATTTATTTGAACTTGCAAATGAGATATCTTCAAGTAAATTAAAGACTATTGAACATTGAACATAAATTTTCAGGCAGAGATATATGATATTCACGCCTGAAATGTGTTTTTAATGAAACATTTAATAGCAAGAGTGACCTCAGTTACCGTCCATGCATCATTTCCAAAGAGTATTATTCTGCTTTTCCCCTGAATATCCCAAATACAATCTAATTTCTCATTCCATCAGGGGAATTACATTTTCTTATTCTACCATAGTACATAGGAATGAAATGTCAGTGTTTTTTGTATCCCCCTCAGCAAAAATTTGATTCAATTGAATATCTGGTAAAAAAATGTTTTTATTTATTTTGTATTTAGTACTTAGCATATTGCTCCAATTATTCTTGCAATCAATAAATACATGTAACCCTGCTATTCTTATTTTCTGTGATATCACTTATTGTCAAACATCAAATTCTGTATTATTAATTTCTGTAAAAATGCCTAAAAGCCTTGTCAAATGACTGGAATACATTTACTACATAGGCAGCTGATCATTCCCTTTAACACCCAATTGCAAATTAATAGTTGTTCCCTTATACATGATCTTGATCTTTGCCCTGTAAATATAAATGCACATGTATGCACCCAGCATTTTGAAACATAATTTTTGCATGTATTCAGATTGCCCATTGTGTGTGGTATGTCGTATTCAGCAATGCATGTACATTACACATACACAGTACACACACACACACACACTGTACAGAATAGTACACCTGTAGCCTGTAGGCCATACACAAACAGTGTATCTTAATACAACCTGCCTTTACTGTGGTCGATACATAATCATATTCATATCTTTGCTGAGAGAAAAAAAATGATATCCATGCAAATATATATTGCTCTCTGAACCTTAAAGGGACTTAGTAACATTGTCCAAATCCTCAAAATAAAATTGTAATTCTAGCGGTTCCTTTATACCTTGTTGTATTCGTATTAACAATAAAATCATGGGACAGCTTTCGTTTTTTCAAATTTCCCTTTCATTACAAAGATATGTATGATTGAAGTATTTAGATAAGAAAATCTCCGGGCGAGATTTTCATTCCTGTACAAAGTGAATGCAGTGAGTTGGTGAATATCACCCAATATCACTTTGCATTTTCGCTCATTACTTGGCCATACATTGTCCATTTGATCTGAAATTTTCACACAATACCCTGAGGACATATGAGATAACAACAGTATACATTGCATCAACCATTCATCAGTTTTTGCACATGTCAACAAAGTTACTAGATCCCTTTAACCTAACCAGACAATGATGTGCAGTCCTAGTCTATGATCTGGACTGTTTTCAATGATTTTCTGCAAAAATAAATTATATATATGTTTCAAGAGACAAGAAGCCTGCAAAAATCCTTTATATATTATATCAAGTAAACAGAATCCCAAGATTAGAAACAAATAAATTGATAGTTAATTATACTAGTACCATATTTGATGGTAAGATTATATTTTAGATCTTTCCCAAATAATTAACAGAATGAACTCCATTCTGCATAAAATTGCAAGAGTTTTGTATACCACTTGTCAATTGTTACATAATTTGTGCAATGAAACAATACAAGGGGCTCAGGGCAATTTCGCCCCCGAAATATCCCAATAAGCCCTCAAAATTCATAAAAGAGCCCCCATAATTTTGCATCTAGAGTTCAATGTAACACAAATTTTAGAGTGTTATTTTCATGCAGGCAAGCTTGAAAAGGCACCCCGAAAAATTAATCTGAATTATTTCCTGAATTTGTGTACAACAAGACAGGTCTCTAATATTACAAGCATTGAGCAATACAAATTAAAAGGGACCACCAGGCAAAGAACAACACAGAGTTATATGTTTACAGTTGTTTGATATTAAATAGATGTCCACCAATTAGCAAAGGGTTGTGTTATTCATAAACAATGCAATTAATCACAGAAACTCACGGAACCAACAGGGCAGATGGTTCCGTAAGCGCTGAATGTTTGCGAGTGCGCAAATTATATACCCACGGTTGACACGTACATCCTACACAATGGACTAGTCTTCGTCTGCAGACCCATACTATATAGTAACTGTTCATGGGTCTGCAGACGAAGACTAGTATAGTATCGTGATGGTTTTTTAAATGATATAATTTGTCTCAAGTAAAACCAATTTTTCTGAACTTGTTCGTGGAATGGACTACTAAAACTATTACATTTCATTTATAATGATATTATTTTTGGGTGGTGGTTCCCTTGCTTTCCACGCCCCTTGTTTTTTAATTTACTAGCTACTTAATCTAAAATTGTATTATATCATGGGACTTTTAGCCATATTTTCAATCATATGAACAATTTATGAAAAATATACAAAAAAACATTTTGATTGACACGCAAATTCTTGATAATTTGAGGAAATAAACATGGAAACTGGAATGTACGAGACAGAGAATGAAAGGCAAATGTTGTACTAGTGAGGAAAGAGAAAGACTGTCTAAAGTGGTAAAATAATATACAAGTACCAAGAAGATAAAAAATCAAATTGAAATAATGATAAAGAAGAAGATAAATTTATTGGGAGAAAAAACAATACAAAGAGAAGGTATAGGAAATTAGAAAGGAAGATCAAAGAAAGAAAGGGAACAGATGATAAAAGGAAGTGAAAGAAAAGTGTAAATATTAGATTTTCCCCCTCTGACTCACCACCAAATTTGAATAAACATATTCACACTTTTATTAGAAACTACAATAATACATATTTATGCAAGCATGCATTAACAGAAACCAGTAAGCACATGATTACACACACACAAATGCATGAATGAATGCACGGATGCACACACACACACACACACACACATACACACATGTAGCGCTTAGAGATGATTATCAATCATATTTGACGCTATACAGGGTGGCCCAAAAAAAACGGAACGGGGCACTTCCCAAAATATAGTAACACATGTATTATGTCCATCGGATAGAGTGTCTTTTCAAATGAACAATGATACCAAGAACAGTCAATTTGGTCGTGTAGTTTTTGTTTTAGGGCGCTGTGAGTGACACCATGTCAGGTTCTCTTTTTTGTCAATTTGTATTGAGCCAGCGCTTGATGAATCGCACGAACCGCCGTTCATAGCGTTGAGCATCGCGCACTATTGTTAGTGTGCACTCAGCCGTGTGCGAGATAATAGGCATGGTCGCTGAATGGTATTGCGGGCAAGGAGTGCGTTAAACTGGCATTGACTAGGTCGAAATCGACACCTGACATGGTCTCACTCACTGCGTCATTAAACAAAAACGACCTGACCAAAATTTCTGTTCTTGGTATCGTTTTTCATTGGAAAGGACACCCTATCCGATGAACATAAACATTGTGGTATTATATTTTGGGAAGTGCCCCGTTCCGTTTTTTTTGGGCCACCCTGTATAAATTGCAAACATTATTATTATTTTATATATGTACACAAACTACAAACATTTCTCAATTATTATTTGTGTAAATCAGACATTAACACATTGCAGGTATACTTATTACTTACCCACAAATACACAAACATACACACAAACAAACAATGAACACATTTCACAATCAATTTTCGCAGAGTGGTTCAATGCAGGGATTCATTTTTAATTTTAGGGGGCTACTTTTTCAATGGATGCTAAAATAAAAAATAAAGGCAATATCATGGTTTAGTCCACCCCCTAATGAATTTTGTCACAGTTCCGTAACCTTTAATTCCACTCCCAACAGACTTTCTACACAGTGCACACATACAAAGAGAGAGAGAGGGGGGAGAAACCACGATTAGGCCAAAATAAATAACAACTTATTACACTAGAATGCCTGGATACATTTGACTGCTTGTTTTAAATTAAATAGTATTTTGTCTGACTAGGGCCCCGTTGCAGAAAGAGATACAATCGATTGTAAGTTGCAATTAATCGTAAGTCAGATCACGTGTTCTAGATGCGCAAATCTGATTGGTTGAAACGCGTAAATTTTCTGACTTACGATCAATCGTGACTTACAATCGATTGTATCTCTTTCTGCAACGGGGCCCAGATCTGCTTTATTGTGGTTATGGTGGTTGTGGTAATTTCATATTGTAATTATTGTTTATTACTCTATTTCATTTTGTGGTATGTTTTGCTGAACTGATGAATGTATATTTAAGGCCTTTGATAGGCCCATGCAATTAAAAAGAAATAAACTCAGGTCTCCTATTCAGGAATGTTAAAGTTGTTGATTAAGATATATTCTAATGTATGTAATAGGCATGAATTCCTGCCATCTCAAAATTGAAAAATAAATAGAGACTGGAAAACTCAGTATGTTAATTTCATTTACCTTTCAAAAAGTTATTCAATAATGAAAATTTAATGTTGAAAGTTTGCTGTGCTAGGAAAGAAGCCAATCATAACTTTAATTTGTACCTTTACTCTAAGAATGATTGCAAAAAGATTATCACGTACACAAAGAACTCAAAGACGGGTTCTGTAAAACCAATATCAACAATGAAAGTAAAATAAATATGGATACAATAAACAAAATATCTCTCAAGTTTACTATGCATTATTGTTAGCATTTATTCACAATCAATTCTTTATAAATTCTTTCTTCCTCTGCAGGTTACAAGTTAACGACAAGTGACATTTGAACATTTGTTACCAAGATAGATCCTTCAACATGTATGTATGTGACACATAAAATTAATTCATTAATTGCCTCAATTTTCTGGAATAATGCACATATCAACAAGCTTTGACTCTTTTGAGATTTTAGGACCTCACTTATATCATAAACACCCAGTCATCTCCCCTCCTCTCCCACTTACTATATCTTAAACAGTAACAATTTGGTGTATTTTTTACATAGGTCTGTACATCATACGGCCATCATTCCGATTCAATTCTCATCTGTTATGCACAACTTACCACTCATACAGACATTACAATACTGTACTATGCGCTCTTGCATTGCATTTGCAATGCAAGGGTGCAGGTAGTCAAACGACCGTCACCCATGCATTCAGTATACACTGTTTGCTCCGATGATATTGCATGTCTGGTGTGTAAATGGTCATACCATCGTATGACCATTGACAAAGTAGATTTGCATATTATACCATGTACCGTTGTGTGTCGTAAGCAATACATATAGACTATGGATAACTTGCAGTTTAGTTGGCACTTTTGTTGTGCCATGCTAGCACACACGTTGTCTATCAACACTGCACTGTATGGCCAGGAAATGGAAATGTTCATTCTACCGGCATTCTCTTCGAACACGTACCCACGACTTGGCATGCATGACTAAAAGAACCAATGCTTGGTACAATTTGTATCGAACATCGTTTATTTTAGTAAAGTCTGGGCACGCTTTGGTAGTCGTGGGCACGTGTTGATAGAGAATGCCCATTGCCATTCTACCTGGTATGATTATTTGTACATTGTAAGAGGCTTATTTTTTTTGCAATAAATAATCTATATTAATACAATAAAAAAGACTCTCGAAGAATTTGTTCATTATTTACTTTAACAACTAGAATTAAAGGGATCCATTAACTTATACATAATATTTATCCAAAATCACTTGGAACATTCACACTTTTCTTGTACGTTGTCGTTAAGCTAAATGGTAACAAAAGAATGAAATGGGCTTTTGATTTGTCAAATGTCTCCTTCATTATGGAGATATGTATGATTGAATTGAAAAGCTTCACATGAACGATCTGGGATAAAATCTAACATCAATTTTCACTGTTTTCACTAGGATAACATGATTCTTTTCCCATGAAAATAGCACAAGTGTATGTCATTCAGAATAATCTTACAGTACTTCATGTACTTATTGGTATATGATTGATTGAATTTGTAAGAAGTCAAATATATATACCACTTTTGGAGAAAAAAATATTGTAAAATTAATGCATGGAATCCTGGATCACTTTAATTTTAAATAGAAAGTTAACAAAAAGTAATGCCTGGCAAGCCAATGACTTTTTTAGTCTATACTCACTCACTGTACAAAGTCTGTCTGTCAAGAATACACACACATTGTTTAATCCGAAAACAAGATTGAATTGTTGCTTCGACGCACGCATGCCTACTCAAAACATACGTGGGGTCGCTGACCACACAAGGATCGCCTCGCGTCGCGCGTGCGTGCGTCCTTTGACTTTGCGGTCATTCCAGCTAATGATACTCTCACCTTCTAACATGTAAACGCACGTGTGGGTCTACGGTAATGATGCTCGCTCATGAATAGAAAATTACAGGACGTTTATGTCGCGATAACAATACAATCAATGGGATAATGTGACTTAATGAACATGGTAACGAAAGATTTAAAGTATGCATACCTGAATAGTTTCCTTAGAAGTATTTTTACAGATGCTTGATCAGATGAGAATCAAAATAAATGTCAAAATGAAAATACAGACTTGGGACCTAGATCCACCATTTTGTCTCTTAACATGTTCTGAGCATGCTCAGTACAATATAATGCTTCTACACATTCATTTACTCCACTAAGCAGTTACCGTAGACGTAAATAAGCTGGCGCCACTTGCCATGAAAAGCGAAATGAAAGATGCACATAAATATAATATAAAAACAAATAACCTTCTTAAATAAGACATATTAAATGGTTTAGATTGAGTAAATTTGAAGGGCAAGACGTCATATCCCCCATGTTGAAAGATGGAAGTGTGGATTCTCATGATTAATTCTCAATTAGGTCGACAGATGGTCACACGGAATGGTAATTCATTAGCCCCGTTAAGGGCCTATGTTCGCACTTAATTGAAAGTCCAGCCTTACAGCACGTCTTGAAAATCAACCTAATTACCTCTAGAATACATTTGGCTGTGCTTGCATGTTCAAGTAGCCTTATAGTATATAACATAATTGTCTTCTCGTGTTTATTTTTGACGTACATTGTCCGTTGAAAACAAAAATAAATGTTAGAGCAATCTCGTCATCCGCTTGAATACGAGTCGTCTATTGTCAATGCTTCAACAAAGGTTGCAGAAATTTTGTTCAAGACTGCTTGAATCCGTGTGAAGAGATGACTCCAAAATGAAACCAGGGGACTTGTACACTCGATCGGCGTGGAAATATTTGCGTCATTGTCCATTAGATTGGTGGTTTTCACCGCCACGCCACTCTGTTCGCCAATGTCTTCAGTTCTTTCGAATACAGCTGCTCCGTCCGCCGAAGCTGTCCGCGGGGATTTTTCGCACGACTCCGAATCTTGCTTCTCTCGGCATGTTGTTTTTGCTTGACCATTCGCTCGTTTTCGGCGCAACTTCTGTGAGGCATATTCTCTCTGAAGAGCTGCATAAAAGAAACAAAGATGCAAACAGAAAGGGATGCAGAGGATGAAATAATGCAGAAATAATCGTAATTGGGCAAACGGGGGGTGGAAAATAATATTGCTTGGAAATCTCAGATTACACACACGCACTCTCGCGGGTTAAAAAAACAACAACATACTAGCAAACCAATCTAAAAAACAACAACAAAAACAAACAAACATTTAAACAAACTCGTTAAATGATACCAAATAAAGTCTTCATTGTTTTGGATCTGGTTGAAATCAAACATAAAAAAATCGCGCACCCTATTGTGTTTGTTTGTTATACAAATTTTGCGCAAAAACTTAGTTTCCAATAACTCATGTAAATTTGGTTTACCGAAAAATAATTATAGTAAATCATACTTTTTTAAATTGTATATGTTAACATGAATAGAACAATCATTAAAAGATAATGTTCTTTTGAAAGGGTTGGATGTTAAACAGAACACACGTTATTATTAGAGGAAACATATTTTGTTCTCTAAATAAACGAAATTTCAGGGTTTGCAAAGGAATTTCTAAGTTTCCCCGTACATATTTCTGGTTGGTTTATATCCCCGTTCGAATTTGTGCAATGGCTGATTATGAATTTTCTTTTGACATGAACACATGAGCCAGCTTTATGCGTAATACTTGACCAAAACATGATATATCGTAATTAAATTGCAGTTTAAACTGTAAATTATGTTAGTCAATTATAAAACAACATTTATTTACTCATCCGTTCAATAAAGTATTTTAGTTATGAAATATAATTTTACGTCAGTAAAAATCATTCTTCACATAGTTCAGATGAGGTATTCTAACTAAACTTAATAGAGAAATACGTTTGCATTCGCCGAAATAAAATTGACATAAATGCTTTATTTTTCACTTTATCCTTTACGGTATCAAAATAAAATCTCGCATATCATTGAGTCATATGAATATATATTTAGTTTGAGTATAAATCGTGCCCTTACTGCAGTCAGCATATATTGTGACTTTTTGTATGAATGTAAAGGAAACCAGAGATCAAAATCAAGTAGCCGAATTATACCTTAACATTTTACAATTATTCAATATATAAAACGGTAAACGATGCGAGATATTTAAGGAATGTGTGTATAGAATAAATATTTAATCTGAATTATTAGTGGGTTATTTTTGGTTAGAAAACAGTATATATATATATCGCGATATTCAGAGTGGTGCAATATTATAATTTGATTAAATATGAAGCATACTTAAGTATTAAAAAAAGAAGACTATATAGAATTAAGCAACGGTATAGTAAACAATGTTTCTTAATGTCGAATTTAAGGTGATTACATGTATTAAAATCAGTGGCCCTTACGGTCAGCACTCATTAGAAAAAACACACAAAAAGGGTACCTTTTCACTTTTCAGGTGCACAAGTTTTCGACGTTAGGGTCCATTTCACAGGTTGATGGACACGCAGGGTGGGTTGCACTTTTGTATGAGAGTGACCCCCCGGGGCATTATGCTAACTCGTGTAGAATTATATTATAGCTGCACCCACAACTAACATCAACAGGGTTTGAACAGTCTGAAAACCGCATTGTATAAATAACATGTGTACTACACGCCCCTTAGGGTGCATTCATTGTTCAAATCGTGCACCCTTTTGTACCGTGCGCGTACCTGATGCTCGAGCTAATGATAAGCAATAATTGAAAGACGTGTTGTGAAATATTTATAATATAACAACAATATGATTGCAAAAATGTGCAATATAGTTCCGTAATTCGACAATTGAGTATTCAATTTGATACATTATTACTGTATTCCTATGCTTGCTACTATCTCGTCTTGTAGATACATAAACAACATGAAGATTACGAGACATACATATATACAATTCATATAGTTATGATTTATCATTGTGGTATTATATATTTGTATATACTATGTTCGCACCACGTCAGCAAAATCGAATCATATATAATCTTACCGGCGATGTTGTGATCTTGTAAATGGATTGGTAATCGGCTACTTAGCTCGATTCTTGGAGGCTGCGATGCGATGTCGGCAATCAACTTGAGGGATTCCAGGTCGACATCGGGGTTCCTCGCCAGTTCCGCCATCGTTTTGTCCATGACTTGCTGATCGTACCTCGCCTATTTGTGCTGTCAGTTGTTGGACTACGCCCTTTGCCAGTGTGTATGAAATGCGTGTGAGTGTGCACACGAACACATAGCTGTATGTTCGAGGTAGATAGACTGCGGGGGAAAAACCAGTCCAGCTTTCAGCGTTTTAACGTCGTATCGTGATGGCGTCGGGTTAAGTCGAGGTCAATTTATGCACCAGCAGAAAGATTGGCATAAAACCAAATGGTACATACTGTATGCATGCAGAAATGCTGCATCTAGTATCTACATACACTTGCAACGGACTGAACCCCAACAGCAATGATGTCATTGCAGTTTTGGGCAGAGAATGGGAATTTCGCCATGATGGCCGCGATATATCAGTTAATTATTTTTCTGGAATGGATTATATTTTTTTGCAATTTTGCTGAAATTACGTGAAACCTATTTTTTAGTGGAGTTTGTAATGATTTTATTTCAGAGAATCAATCTCGACGATCGACGAATTTCGATGAATTTCGATGAGGCTATAACAGGTAAGGAAAGGAAATAAATTAAAAACTTCAAAGTGAAACTAGACACAAACATACCCAACGACAGACACACGCGAACATACACACACATACACAAAGGGTCAAGATAAAAAAATGGAGGAAGAAGTAACATTTGACAATCATAAGCAAAAAAAGGTTCGACTGTAATTTTATTTTGAGGTTAGTATAAGTCATATTATAATTGAGAAAAGGCATAATGAGATGCGTCTTTTTTCTTCGGATTTATATGATGAAATGTAAATGATCTCATTGATCTTGGTGGACTACTTTACCGGTGGAGGAACACTGACAATTTACCTTTTCTGTTCACCGCACTACATTTTAGCAAAGAAATGTAAATGTTTACGAGTGTACTTATTTATTTTTTTTGGTACATTTTTATACATCTGGAAAAAACTATGATTTCGCAATATTTAAAATAATATGTTCTGTTTTGTAAATATAATTTCAATCGACACACTTTAGGTTTAAAATTCATTCTTCAAATTTAAATAGTGATCCGAACAATATAAAATATTACGCATGCGCAATTTTATGTCGTTGATTTCGCAATCCTATAACTCTTCTGGAATATAAATATCGTGGTGCTTTATAATTTTTGCCAAATTTCTGAAATATTTTCATCATGGCAAGTGGTGGGGAACTTCAAAATATAAGCTTGTTTCGAAAAGATATTGCAACGTTGGAAGGATGGGAATTAGACGAACTTGGCATAGATCGTAAGTACAAGAAGACATTCGATAGTAAAAAACAAGAAAATCATGTACAAGAAACGAAATAACCCAGACATTTCGTAGGGTCCTGAATTGTGCCCGAGTTAGTGGGCCACAATTTCATGAATTTAATGTATATTCTGGAATAGATAATGAACGCCTTTGTTTTGTGTTTAGTACACGCTGAAACTAATACGATCAATTATTATGTAAGAATTTGCTGAATTTTCATTATTGAATTACCAACGTAGAAAAACAAATTGGCATTTGGTATTACAATCAATGTCAACCGAGACATAAACACAAGATGTACAGAAATAAATAATTATTATTGCAAATGACATGCATGTTTGAATTACAATTCATTGCAGGGATTGGAAATTGTTTTGCTCTTACACAAATTGTCTGAATTAGATATCGCAATGCAATGAGGAAAACATCATATTTTTAAGTACTGGTATTTCAATTTGTTGGCAATTTATTTTGCTTATTAACAAATATCTTTGTAAACGTAGTGTAACATTATTAATAAATCTCACTGCTTCTGTTTGTGGTACATCTAAGTACTACAATTAATAAGGAATGTTATAAACAACAGTAGCAACAACTGATATAAAGTATGTTTAATATGACTAAGATGGTGCATAGGACATCGAATTATGTGATAAAGAAGTATCAATCATCAATAATAAATCGAATACGGTATGAACAGTGTGAGTGTATTATATATTTATTATGAGATATAAAAATAGGACATGTTTTGATGCACACAACACAATCCTACATATTTACAGTTTATATGTAAGAAAATGAAATATGAGTGTGTTTCAGAATTGTATTTTCTGTTGATCGCTGTAAATATGATCTTATAAACAATTAGAGTAATGGTAATAAAGCAGTTTCGTTTGCAATTATATTGATCTTGCCATTTTATAGCCTTTCAATATAAGGCATATGTCACCAATATTATAGAATGTTGTCCATGTCAGGATGCAGTTACTTTGTTCTGTTGTGTTTTCTAGTTTTCTTACAGTGTATATCTCTGTCGTGTGTACCACGCTTCCATTCCATTCTATATATCGATTAATCCTTTCAATATTGTCCTTCTCTTACTCTTTTCACTGCAACTGCATTCCGACACCCATGTATAACAGAACAAATATCAGTAACCAAGCATACTCTGTTTTGTAAAATTATACTACCGGTATATTATTATCATTACTATAATCTGTAACTATACTGAAATCTATAAAGTAACTTTGTCTACACCGACCAAATTCACTCATTTGTATATTGATCATTTTGCATATGTCAATAGTCACTAGATCAATAAAATATAACATGCTTTATATAAACTGCTTTATTAGCATTACTGTTTGTATGTTCATGTCACTATACTGGTAATCAATATGAAAACAAACAATTAGTTCTCACATATTGTTTAAAGTTGAAACACATTCCCATGCCAAGATCGAGAACATGAATTGTTAACACATGTAGAAAACACAACAAATACCTTCTTCTTTTGGTGCAATTTAAACTTGTAATGTTCTTACCTGGTATACGGTACCTAACCTAAATGTGTACTGAATTCGTTTTGTTTTATTTGTGATGTTTGTCTTTTAAAACCTTTATTATATATAAAGTCTCACGAATGTCAAATTTGGGCAACATACTGTGATTAAATGGTTTTACGGAACATTCTCCTCTCATTTGCCTAATTTCTCATTACATTTATTATTCCGATATTTTGTTTTAAAATTTCTTGTACACAGGGTCAGCAAAGGTAGCCTTCATTGGTGGTCAAGAAATTGTGAATGTGCCACGTGGCGGACATGCTACCCTCCAATGGACCATCGTAGCATGGGGTGGGGAGAACACTTCCGCTACACTTATACGCGGTAGTGATCGCAAACATGCCTTTAACGGGATAATTTCCTGCTCTGAAGTGAAGAAATACAAAATAAGGGTGACGGCAGAAATACCTTGGCATAGTAGGCATGGAGGCGAATGGTATCTGAAGATATCAAGTGGACCCAACGGTGCACCTGCGTCTTCTAGACGAATTCTCAACTACTGTTAGTGAAAGGAGTAAGTAAAATTACATTACAATAAAAACACTTATCAGATCGGGATGAAAATGATTATAAAGGGTCATCTGAATGAAAGTACTACAGAATAAAGAAGTTGCATGTTATTGAAAATAAGTTGCATGTTAATACAAAGAACATTATTTTCCATGTATTCTTCGTCATATTTGTCATCTAAATTGGATAGAAAGCAACTATTGGATAGAAAGCAACTATTGCATGCATTTCTTTTCCTCTGCCATTCTTCCTAATTGTTTAAAGCGCAAACCATTGACCTTAAAACGTGAAGTTAGATAGGCATTATGACTATAAACCTTGCTACTTTTGTTGTACAAAATATATTATATATACCATGATATCAACGATGCCTACTTCCCTTTCTTATAGATTGACAGCTTTCAGAGTGACTGTTATTTTTATTTGCAATTCCTCCTTTTCTTTTCCTCTACTATATTTTCCGTTATATCATGCTTTGTACTTTCATGCTATTGTTTTGTTTTGTTCTTTATTTCATTTATGATCACTTTTGATTAAATCGTTCACTTCTTTAATGTATAGTCATGTTTATTTTGGTTATGTAAATTTAATATGCCAGTGGAGGCAACATTTCTGCGTTTGTTTAAATATGGACAGTATAACATAAGTCTTATCTTATCTTGGTTGTCACGAGTGCATACACTTTGGACAGTTTGGTAGTAAAAACATAATGATTATTCTGCCTTGTTATTTGTTCAGGCATAATTTACAGCGGTCTACAACATGATGTTCTAAATAGTATACAGACAATACTGTACGCCGTGATATCAATGTAGGTGTGACAAATATCAAAACTCTTATCATGTATCGATTTCGATGGTCGATGGTCGTGGCGCATGTCTGGTGCTTAAGAGGTCGGTGATATGTTATAATATTGTTTACATCGACTCAAAATGCATTAAACATCTAAGATGTAATAGGATGTTCTGAGGCTGTTTTTATTTTTAAATGGTTCAAACCGCCGAACTAACGACCCATAAGCACACTTCATCAGTTTCAGGGAAAATATTAGTACTAAATGTAAGCAATGGGTAACACTCACAAGGTCTCTGGGTTCAATTCCTGGAACATCACATTTTTATTTGCTAATTGTTTGTATTTGATATAGTTATGGTCAGTTTCAATTATGTTTGAATTACATACAATTATTATGTTTCAATGGATTTTCACAACGACTAATTATACTTTCTGTTTCCCTTTTCTTTTATAGGACCTGGGATACAGCCTTGTGATGAATGGTCGTCTACTGTCCCCCGGCCCTCGGTCCGGAGACCGGAAGTACACTGAAACCAAGACACCAGTCATGCGAGAATGAGGTTATATATAAGGATCTTCAGTACACGTTTGACAAGAATTTAACAATTTATTCAATTTCGTTTTCGATTCATTATAAGTGAAATCAACCCTGAAAATGAACCAACACCCCAAATTATTGTCTGATATATGAAAACAAATTACTCTACTAGTCAATTCCATCAAATAATTGAGGAGTTTCCAGATAATTTTTAGCATAATTTGAAAACTCATTATCATAATAAATGTTGTGTTCCTGGGTCAGGGGTAGAAGTCTTTACATATTTTATATATATGAACTTACATGGGTGGTTAAAGGGATAGTTGAGTTTTGGTATAGAGGGCGCTACACACAATAATTTTTGTGAGATAATGAAAAACTGAGTGTCGAATAAGAAAAAGCATACAATTTTAATGACAATAAACTTTATATGATCAAAATATCTTGAAATCAAAATGTTCAAATATGAGATCATTTGAAAAGGAATGTATCTCATGTTTCATGTTTTATTCAAGGAACTTCAAGGAACTCAAATGGAATTAAAACCAACCAATGCAGTGTCAAGGGGAATTTCGGGAAGTACCAATACTCAAGTGTACCTCTAAATTCATATGGCAACATAACTATTCTGTGTATGCATACCAATGCATGTTAGTTCACATTAGTTATGTTTATAAAGTGTGAATATACATATTTTAAAGACACATATTGGTGGAAGGGATAACTGAAACTAATCATTTTTATGTATCGAAGGATTATTTATTGATTGTTGGTTCTCGTAAAGCATGATCCTGATGTGTGTATTTTCCTTTTGGTGGTGATGGTAGTAGTGGTAATAAGGTGGGTGGGGTGAGGTCTTACCACCCTGGGGTGTTACACAAATATCCTAACTTGAACTTAAATCTAAGTTGCGCTTTAAGTCATTACTATTATTAAGGAGATTGCATGTTCTTGATGCAACACATTATAGAACAGTCTAAAATTATTACTTTGTTGCTTTTGAATATTTGTATTCCAAGGCTACATATAGCTTTCCATAATGGTTAAGTCCAACTTAGAGATAAGTTCAACTTGGGATTTTTTTAAACACCCCCCTGCTTATATTAAAATCGTCGTCACTGTTATCACAAATAAGATGGGTAGATGTCAATCATATGTTACCTGGTTTGATACTTATGTTATAATTATGCATTTCTAAGCGCGATAATATATTGAATTATATTGTTTTTGTCTTCTCACATGTATAACATTACGCACACGTTTTTAAAAACAATTATAATGTTGAAAAAATGGGTTATTTTCTACAGCCATAACAGCGATAAGCAAAAGCAATCTAAACACTGTGTTTAAGTATTACCCAAAACAGGGAAACTCCTGCATTTGCCCAGATGACATAATTCTTTTATTAAGAAGATCATTCATGCCATTTGTTATAAACCTCTTTGTATAATTTGTAATCAAAGTATTCAAATGAGTAAAGTATTCGATGAATTAAAACTAGATAAACCTTTTGAAAAAATAATAAGAAGTGGTATATTTATAAGTAACATAATTCAATGGGTATTGCCTTTGTTAGAACAAAATCTGAATGTATCTATAATTGAATAATTGTGCCTCTATTTAGATGATCATGATATTTTGCATTAAAGGGGTAGTTTAGTTTTGGTAGAGAGGGCGCTGCACATCACAATTTTTTTGTGAGGTAATGAAAAACTGAGTGTCGAATTTGAGAGAACATGCAATTTCAATGGCAGAATAAACTTTATTTGGTCAAAATCGACCCAGAAACGGCTGAAATATCAATAAATATATCTTATCTTATAATTATTTGGGGCCCAAATAATTAGATGATTTTTTCAAAAAATAAAAAAAATGCTTGCACTTTTTCAAAAATTTTCAAAATCTTTTTAAAAATAGTTGTTGATGATCTCTCTATTTAATCATTATTTCAATAAAACATCACATACATTATTTTGTATGAAAAATGGTTGAAACCAATGCCTTTTAAGAAAGCGCCCTCTTGAGATTTAATGGCTCTTTTTTAATGATAACGGGCTTTTTACTTAGTCGTTTGTAATTTTGTATACATTTCGAGCATGGTGGAGTTATAACCATTAGTTTATAGTGTTACTGTCCAGGTTTGGTTACTAAAGTTCAGCCTTACCAAAACTAAACTACCCCTTTAAAACAATTTCTATCTAAAGGCAACTATAGTATTCTGCATCTCATTCCGTGGTATATTTTTTTCAAATAATTAAATTATAGACAATTATATTTGGAATAATGTTTTACTTTAAATGGCTTTGAATCAATACATAATATACCACTTCTATATTGGTTAGGTAAATTATGTGCAGACGACACCAATAAAATACTTGTATATACAAATGTGGACTGTTTGGAAGTATTTGTATAATTTACAAATATGTAAAGTGAGTAATCGTATAATTAGAACAAATCACATTTAAATCGAATTATGGAAAAACACTTAGTTGCACAATTTAATCAAGCCAGAACTAAACAGAATCCATCTGACAAATGCACCTATTCACCTGTTCTTTATATCGGATTTGTAAACGTGATACCAAATGTATCAGTCATTTACATTATGTTACATATAAGATACAAACAAATCAGCTATTCTTCCCTCCGCACAGTGAATTTACTGCTTTCATTAACTATATGATGTATTTTGCTTTATTCCTGGTGTAATTTTTTTTTTTATATATCCTTTTCTATCTGTATATTGTTTTTTTTCAAGTTGTGGACAATTACTGTAGTGAAAAGTAAACATAATTCCTGTAAGATGCTTTGTTCATGTTGTAGAATCATTTGTATAATGATCCAGGGGCGCCGTTTGTTGGCAAGTGCAGATAGTGATGATATGATTAATACAATGTGTATTGGAGTTATCAGATATGTCCACAAAGTAATGTGTAAAAATGTCACGTTAGTTGGATTTTTTGGCTAAGATATGAGCAAAAATGCAAAGTAATATTCACGCACTCATTGTGCTTACTTTGTACATGGCATGAAATTATCCCGTAGACAATTTCATATATGAACACTTCAGTCGTAAATATCTTGAACGAAATGGACATTTGAAAAACCAAAACCTGTCCCTTGCTTTTTATTGTTAATATGAATATGATAAGGTATGAGAGAACCGCTAGAGTTCCAAGTAGGATTTGAGGATTTTGACAATGTTATACTAAAGCCAGGATTCGCCCAACCTGTTTCAAGACCAAAATAAAAATCAATAAAAGATCACAATGTTATGTAGTCCATGGCATACTTAGTGCTTACCGGTTATTGTCTACATAACATTGTGACGTTTTATTGAATTTTATTTTGGTCTTTGAACAGGGTGGGCGGATCCCGGCTAAGCCCTGTACAGACGGCACCCCCGGATTATCTTTACAATTATTCTACAACATGAACATAGCATTTTCTAAAGGTATTATCAATGCGAGTGAATCATAATGTGTTACACAGCTTAGTTTATGTATTAAGAAAGTTATATAATTATGTGAAAGTATTTGTCCTTCGTACTATTTAACGGTACTATTTACTATTAATAATATCCGATATAAATATATGAGTAGACTATCAGTAGTGTGTTGAAATTATACAACGGTTGTACATTCTTTGAAAAGGTAATTTGATTAAATAATCGCTGGCTCGCTTTAATTTGTTTGTAATTATATGTATTTTGTTATGTGTTTTTTGAATGCGTCTGATTCAGTCAACGGGGGCCATTATATCTGCCCACAAATTTCTAATTTTCATGAATTGTGCACAAAACATATATTTTATTTGGTTTTGTTCTATAGTTGAATCATAAAATAATAATAGTAATGATATATTACATTTATATAGCGCTTTATATAATTATAGTTAGAAATCATATATAAAACAACAAAACCATGAAATAACTTATGTTACAAAAAAAAGAAATACATAAGAAATTATCAAAACAATAGAAAACATAAGAAATAAATTGGTTCTTCCAATTTTTTGGTTTATCATTCCAAATGGTCTAAAGAATATTTGCAGGAAGAATTATTGTTCAAGTATCAAAAGAAATAATTTATAGGCAAAAATGTGAATTTTATGACCTCATTTGCATAAATTGCAAGAAATATGCAAAGGAGTGAATAATAACAAAAATGAGGGGCCAAAGTCATGAAATACTGTGCGTCCCTATCAAAGCGTGCATTTCCCTATAGTGATTGTCCACAATGTGTCGTTTAAAATTTCTTCCATGTGCGTTTGTTCAATGAGTGTTGTGAGTTTGTATTAATGGGCACTTCTGTGTATGTGTGTGTGTGTTTTTGGGTGTTTGTGTGTGTGTGAGTGGATGCGTATGTTTTATGGGCGTATTCGTGTGTGTGTGTGTTTGGGTACATTTGCACGCGTGTATATGTGTGTATCTGTCTGTCTCTTTGTGTTTGTGTGTGTGTGATGGCGGGGAGGGGGGGGGGGGGGGGGGGGTAAGCGTGTGGGTGTGTATGTGAAGGCATGTTTGCGTGCGCTTGTAATTTATTGGCGCATTCGTGTAAAAACGATTAACACAAAACTTGCAGGGACATAACTGGATTTTTAAAAAAGTGAATCGACCAAAAGCATGTCACTTAATGTCACAATCATTTTAAAACTGAAATCGTGTTATTTTTATGAATAAGATTATAATTCTTGGCCAAAATCATGTGATTTGTAGGTAAATATAATAATGTTCAGTAACTTGTTTTTTCTTGTCAGGCGAAAACCTGTGGCCCCCTCATGAAAACGTAGGACCTTCCGGTGCCCCCCCCCCCCTTCCCCCACTGGAAAATCATAGCTATGTCGCTGCTAGTTTGTCATGGACTTAATAGAACCTGGCCCGCGATGTCCATTGTTTGAATAAAACACCATAAAAAAAACTAGCACAGCAAATCCATATGCATCCATACACACAGACACACACATATATGAGCGATGACATCACAAGTGGATAATACATTGAGTATTGGTATTTCCCGAAGTGCCCCCGATATTTTTTGTGAGATAATGAAAAACTAACTGTCAAATTCGAAAGAACATATAATTTTAATGACAGAATAAACTGTATTTGATCAAAATTGGTTCAGAAACGACTGAAATATCCATTAATATATATTTGATTCAAAATGTTTTTCACCGGCAATCACCGGGCGATATTTAGACTTTGTAGACAAATTTCAAAACATGCTCAAAGACTACTTTGAAAAAAATCAGAATAGGCTTTTTAAAAGTCGTTGATGATATCTCTATTGAATCATTATTTTAACAAACATTAAATGCACAATTTTGTATGAAAAAGGGCTAAAACCAATGATTTTTTTTAATTGCGCAATCTTGAGTTGTAACGGCTCTTTTTGAATGATAACAGGGGTTTACTTAGTCGTTTGTAATTGTGTATACTTTTCGAGCATGGTGAAGTTATAGCTATTACTTTGTACCATAATGGTGCCGGTTTTGGTTATTAAAGTTAAGTTTGACCAATACTCAACTATCCCTTTAAAACTGTATATCTAAATCTGAGCTTCATTTATCTCTTCTTTGTTCAAATTACTTCTAATAATGTATCCATTCTAACAATGTACTATATTTCAACCTGCAAAAATACTTAATATGGAGTAAAACAATAGTTTGATATCAATGTGTATGGTTATTACCACCTCACAAATAGTCTTCTTACATCCCTATAGTTGTAAAGTGTAGTACGAAACGTCACAGAGATACATTTTAGTTCAAAAGGGTCCTAAGGGATACTATATTTTAAACGGCAAAAAAGATCTAACAGGTGAACAGATGTGTATAATACAAAGCAACGGCGCATGCTGGAAACCACTACACAAATTGTCTTCGTACAACCCAAGCTATAAGTGTAGAACCAAACGTCACAGAAAAAAAAGAAAGGTCCCTAACGATGCACGTCGTCATAATAATTGATTTTACGATATGAATATGTATGATACCGGAACTATTTTCCTCAGGCTTTTCAAGTATAAAATGAAAACTAGCGATTGATAATGATTACAATCTCTCCAACAACTCACTGGACAGGACAGTCATTAAAAAAAAGAGGAATAATTCGAAAAAATGGAAGTAGCCTTACCTACCATCGAGTGGAAAGGGACAGGACCTCCTGAAGGTATTCCTGATCCAACACCCACAGACAAAGGTAATAATATTTTGTTTCTAGAGTTTATACTAAAAAAAGCTTTTTTATCCGAAAGCTATACATTCATAACAAAAATTAACGAAGCTCGCAGCAAAGTCATACCGTACTAAAAAGGAGTAATGTGGTCAAACTGATTAAATTTTTTAAAATTTATTTATTATTATTATTTTTTGGTTTGGGGGGGAGGGGGGGGGGGGGGGGGCGGGAGTATGAGGGTATACCTTATATATGTCATTGCCTTCGTGGCACTTATTTAATATGAAACAATAATCTAAAATGTGTAAGTAGGATTAAACTGGATTAATAAGTTGTTCTCTTTTTATAATTATCGACACATTCCCTTCACCAAATAAAATGATATTGCTTTATAGTTCAAATTATTCATTTATATAAATGCTCGATAAGACAATGAAATATCGGTAGTCATATGTATATAGTTGCCTGGTAACGATACTTGTGGGTAAATTGGTTGAAATCAAAATACCTATCATATTGTGTAAACACAATGGTTAAATGTAACCTCTACCAAAGCATGTTTTTTGTTTAGTATCTTAGCCAAAAATAATCAGTTTGCCGTGAAATTATCCCATACCTTTTATCAACCATAGACCCTGAGCAATACTATTTTTTTTAAAAATCACATTAAACCGTTTTTGTTTGTGTTCAGAATATGTATTGAATTATAATTAGCGAACGCCAGCACAAAGACACGCGTATGTACACGTACAACATTTATTTTCGTACAGAAGCTTGCCGAAAATGATTACGTATACTTTAGAGGGAAATTACTGAGGCATTTTGATATTAAAAAAACCCACAGTGAGTGTATTACTTTGGTTGAATAGGTCCACCTTTACGAACTCAAAATGCAGAAGTAGCAATGCAGGGATAAAAACCTGTATTAAATTTACTCCCCACTGACATAATTTCCCTTGCTTTATTCTTTCGCTGACGTTCATTTTGTTTTCGATATATTTTCTCTCAATAATTATGGTAGCTTGCTGAGTATGGGTCATTTGCATATATTTGCAATATACTTCAATGATCCATTAAAGCTCAATATCATAAGTTGGAAACCCCCCACACACGCAAAACGAAAAAAAAAACGCTTTTATCACCTATCAATAATAGATATATTATTGACTTGAACTATATGGAGTTAAAGGTAAACCACTTAATTGGATTTCATCATATTAAGAAAACAGATCATTTGTAGTTAGTGTTGAGGGGGTTACAGTCCGTTATTTCGAAGGTTCGTTATTCCGAAGGTTCAGTTATTCCGAAGGTTTGTTATTCCGAAGGTTCGTTATTCCGAAGGTTCGTTATTCCGAAGGTTCGTTATTCCGAAGGTTCGTTATTCCGAAGGTTCGTTATTCCGAAGGTTCGTTTATCCGAAAATAAAATCGGGTTCGTTATTGCGAAGGTTCGTTATTCCGAAGGTTCATTATTCCGATGGTTCGTTGATCCGAAAATAAAATCGGGTTCGTTATTCCGAAAATTAAATCGGGCTTGTTATAATACTATAGTTTGTGTTTTGTTTATTTAATTTACAGCCTGCATTAGGCATACCCCTCCCCATTTCCCTCCCTTGGCCAGACCAATCAAACAGTTAAGTTATTTTATCTCTTTATATGAAATTATAGCATTATAACAAACCCAAATTCATTTTCGGATTAACGAACCCGATTTCATTTTAGGAATAGCGAACCTTCGGAATAACGAACCCTCGGAATAACGGACCTTCGGAATAACGAACCTTCGGAATAACGAACCTTCGGAATAATGCAACAAATGTTCGGATTAACGAACCCTATTTCATTTTCGGATTAACGAACACTCAGGTATAGGAAATTTGCGTGTTCGGAATAACGAACCTTCGGAATAACGAACCTTCGGAATAACGAACCTTCGGAATAACGAACCGCACCCGTTGAGGGAACAACATCAACCTCAGCTAGTATGAAGTTTGGTGCTCCCCAAGGATCGGTCCTTGGACTAATGTTTTTTTTTATTGTGCACCTTTAGCAAGTATTGCAAGGAGCCATGGTATTTCAATCCATTTATATGCAGACGATACTCAGTTGTATCTTCCTTTTAATCCCAGTGACCCAACATAGTGAACTGTCAGCCAAATGTTGACTTGAAGCTTGTATTTCTGATATAGCATCTTGGATGGTTGTGAATAAGTTCAAATTAAATGGTTGTAAATCAGAGTTTCTTGTTATTTCTTCAAAGTTTCAGAAACCTTTGATTCAAACTCAGAGTATAACTATTGGAAGTGAATAAATTATGGCATATTCTTCTGTCCGTAATCTCGGTGTTATATTTGATGACAATATGTCAATGGAATCCAATGTACAACATTTTTGTAAGTCTGTATATTATAGTATATATAATGTCAAATGCATTATAAAGATTATTGATGATAAGTCTGCATCTATGCTCATACATGCCATTGTTATTTCTAGATTGGACATCGGCAATTCTCTTTTGTATAATATCCCATTATATTTGTTGGATAAATTGTTACTTGATTTGAATTCTGCAGCTAGGATCCTATCTAGAACATCAACGTGTGGTCATATTACACTTGTGCTGCAAATTTTACATTGGCTACCTATTCACCAGCATATTGAATTTAAGATACTGCTTAAGATCCTTCATGGTATGACACCTTGTTACTTAAATAAGTTAGTCCGGTCATATGTACCACAACATAAGCTCCGCTCCTCAAATAGATTACTGCTAGAAACTCCCAAAACACGCGTAACTTATGGAAATAGGGCATTTTTTTGCATCAGCACTGGATTTATAGAGTACAGAAGCTATGACGGCATAAAAATATATTTTTGGCTGAGATACCGTATGCCCATCCAAATTTTTTTTTTTTGTCAATAGGCAATCAGTGTTATAGCGCTCTGGTTCATATCTTTATGAACCAGAGCACTATAACACTGATTGCCTATGGAAATAAAATTCATTCGGATGGGCATATCTCAGCCAATACTTAACACATTCAATTGATTTTCGGTATTTGGACATTATTTGTTATGTTCTTTCGGAAAATGGAGCTGATATTTGAAAATTCTAAAAATAGTTGTTTGATGACGTCACACTTTTGGACGAAAACTGTTTTAAAATGTACTATTTGAGCAATAAAATGTTCGAAATAATAAAGCCTTATTACATTTATCATTATGAGTTAGTTCAATTCAACCGCATGTTGTACGACATGTGGGCTTGGGGGCCCGTAGGCAGGGGGTGCGTAATGTTGGGTGCGTACGCACCCACCCCGAATTCAGAAAGGTACGCTTAATCGATCTCGGTCATCTTAACATGCAGTTGTCTTGGGCAACGATCGGTCTTGTTGACGACCCCCACCCGCTTGCACAACTAAACCAGTGGTCTAAACTGTTCTCGGCCTCGAAAGTATTTGGCGACGGAAACCCCTCCCTCCTTCCCCCGCTTACACCACTCAACCAGAATCTTACATTGACAGTGATACATGATTGAAGTCTTAAGTATCACTTTTGATTTTTGTTTTATAAACGGATTAATGGACGGTTAATCGATTACTTTTAACCCTAAAAATGCCAGGCTAGGGTTAGGGTTAGGGTCTTTCTACGGCCGGGGGGGGGGGGGGGGGGGGGGGCATTATGGCCCCCCTTAAGATCCGGCCGATCGCCGTGAAAATGTGCACGCATGTTAAGTGAAGTGTATACAATACAATGGTAATTTCATTTTTTTCATTAATTTGCATATTTATGGTAATTTATGAAAATAAGGTCATAAAATTCATATTTTTACCCATAAATCATATATTCTTCATAATTAAACATTGGTTTTCACTACATATATTCTTTAACCATTTGGAATAATAATACAACAAAAAGATTTGGAAGAGCCAGGTTATTCCTTATGTTTCCTATTGTTTTTATAATTTCTTAATTGTGTTTCTTTGTTTTTTTTAAAACTTATGTATTATATTGTTTGTGTTGTTTATTTTATTTCTAACTATAATTCAACTAGTTTGAACACTAAAACAAACACCTAAAATTTCAACCAGACCAAATAAGCAATGATATATCTCTTTTTACGAAAACTGATATTTCCATGTGTTTTGTACACAAATCACGAAATTGAGCAATTTTCCGGCTGACATGCATAGACAAAAGGTCACGTGACATTGTAACGTTAAGTCTGATTTTCAAACATTTTGTTTTAAAAGATGCGCAAGACCCAAAATAAAAAAGTCACCAAGCAGCGGGGCGTCATCTTTACGCGTTTTGGAGCAATACAACAAATCGCGGAGGGGGGTAGTTAAAGGGGTAGTGCAGTTTTGGTAAGGCTGAGCTTTAGTAACCAAACATAGACAGTAACGTTATAAACTAATAGTTATAACTCCACCATGCACGAAAGGTATAACAAATTACAAACTACTAAGTGAAAAGCCCGTTATCATGCAAAAAGAGCCATCAAAACACAAGAGGGTGCTTTCTAAAAAGACATTAGTTTCAACCATTTTTCATACAAAATTTATGCATGTGATGTTTTATTGAAATAATGATTAAATATAGAGATCATCAACAACTATTAAAAAAACGCTTTTGAAAATGTGCAAGCATTTTTGTAATTTTTTGAAAAAATCATCGAATTATTTGGGCCCCAAATAATTATAAGATCAGATATATTTATTGATATTTCAGCCGTTTCTGGCTCGATTTTGACCAAATAAAGTTTATTCTGCCATTAAAATTGCATGTTCTCTCAAATTCGACACTCAGTATTTCATTACCTCACAGAAAATTGTGATGTGCAGCGCCCTCTCTACCAAAACTGAACTACCCCTTTAAGGTAATTACATTTTGGAATAGAGAGTAGTTTGGATAAAACTGAATCTTAGTAACCAAACCTGCACCATTACATTACAAACTATAATAGTTTCCACCATGGTCGAAGGGTATACAAAATAACACTAAGTAAACAGCCTGTTATCATATAAAAAGAGCCGTTAAAACGCAAGAGGGCACTCTCTGAAAGCTCATTGGTTTCAACCATTTTAGATAAAAATGTATATGTGCTGTTTTGTTAATATCCTGATTAAATAGAGAGATCATCAACAACTATATAAAAAACATCTTTTGTAAATTTGTGAAAAGTGTAAGCATTTTTTTTTTCAACGGCTGGTTCAAAATTATCGAATTATTGTGGGGCCCCACAAAAATTTCAAATGGTTACATTTATGGACATTTCAGCCGTCTCTGAACCGATTTTGATCAAATAAATGTGTATTTCAAATTTGACACACAGTTTTGCATTACCTTACAAAAAATAAGTTCGTGCAGCGCCCTCTATACCAAAACTCAACTACATTTTTGTTTGCCTAAAGATTGGGGGGGGGGGGGGGGGATCTGCCCTGTGCCCCCCCCCCCCCCCCGTAGCTACACCACATCCAATAACTGTATAATATTGTCACATGTTTGGGGATATTTTTGTTCATATATTTCCACCTTTTTTGTATTTCCCTTGTTAAAACAGACCAACCATACATCTATAATGTCGATGAGTACAAGGCAGACGACTCCGATACCGAACATGACGTAGGAGAATTCTTTTACATGCGAGTGGCTGGCGGAGGTCATCTGAAGAAGAATCTCTACTTCGATGTCATAGATCGTAGACCAGACTCCGCGGCTACTAAGATACTCGGGTCCACTCTAAACCTATCCGATAAGTACAAAGAAAACAAAAAGTTGAGGCATTTCAAACTCAAAATAAGGATGAAATGCACGAAACGAGAAGAGAAGCAACCTCAGGAGGTGTACCTCAATTTCTACCGAAAAGAATCCAGCCCCCCATATGGAGTAGACCTTGTCGCCTCCAGCAGACGGAAATTCACAGTGACAGGTTAGTAAATTTAACACGTGCTGACGTGCAATATCAAGCTGTACCTTATAACAAGTATTCAATTTCAATTTATTTAGCATTTCCATAAAAACAAACTTATATCTATGGAGCAGACAGTGTGCGCTAGAATTAGTACATATTGCATGTCTCCGTAGATAGCTATACAATGGGTGATTTCAAGTATGGTGTTTAAGGCCGGTGTTAGAGTTTATCAAACTGATGTTTGTGTGTAATAAACACTAACACCGGCCTTAAACACCATACTTGAAATCACCCAATGGGTAATTTCAAGTATGGTGTTTAAGGCTGGTGTTAGTGTTTATTAAACACTAGATCGGGCTTAAACACCATACTTGAAATGACTTAGTGTTAAATAGGATGGTGTTAACATTGACCTCGGATTTCGCCGTAAATACAAACTTCCGTTTCCGGCAAGCGGTGTTTATTGATATATAAATATAATATTGTAGATGGTGTTGAGCTAGTGTTAGTGTTTAGTCAACACTAACTGCAGCCTTAAAGGTACAGACCAGTTTTGGAAACGCCCCCCTCTCAAAAAAATGAAATGGAAGCTCTTATTACCAATAATGTGAAAGAATATTATTATACTAATATAGGATCATCCAAATTTTGCCAAGAAACCGCCTACTAACTGATATATTTGCAAAATTGTATATCTGTCCCATTGGGACAGATATGTCGCCCATACGCTATGTGTATTACGACCAGCGGTTTTCTTCCGATATTTCTGTATTTAACGATGCTTATCGTCGGATTTTACCACACAAGCCCTATTTCAATACATATTCAACACTAATGATCAATACACCGTGTCCCAGAAAAAACGAAACCGGGTTTCATGGCAGAAATTTTCTGTCATAATGAATAATTTAATTGATGCAACTTATGGCACATACTTCAAGCATGACTGAATTAGAACAATGGAAAGTGGTGTTACCAATATTCAATTTGCACGCATAAATTTGAAGTTTGGGTGAGTTTTAAGAGTTGTAAACGTACTTATTTTTTAAAAGGACAAACACCACATAAAAGTTCATATTTTTATCTTTTACATGACACCTCATGCTCAAAAAATAAATGATTTATGCCAGAGAACGAGTACAATGAAAACATGCCTGATTTCTGCCCGAATGAGTGAAAGTTGAGTAAGAAGTCGCTCAGCTTTCCTGACTAGCAGCTGACAATGGACGTTGATGCATGAGTAAATTTACACAAACATGGGGATCAGGAGGCTTGGTACGAACAGTCACGTCACGTTCACGTTCACGTCACGTGAAGGTTCTGTACCTTTTGTGAAACAGGTCACCCAAATCTACGAAGTGTAGGGTAAAGTGACCCAACAATTCGTGAAATAGGTCACCCAAGTCTACGAAGTGTTGGGTTACGTGACCCAACAGTTTGTTGATATACTATATGCAATTTATGAAAGCTCACGTAAATTGGCGCTTGCGTACAAAAAATGAATGTAAATTGTCGTTGAGAAGAGACTAATTCTCGGTATATTTGATCGTGAACGAACAAGTCCTACCTATACTGTTATGGGGCAGGGGGATGGACACCCCCTACCCCCCCCCCCCCCCGCCCCTTACATAATTCTCAAGAAATGTCTTGGTCTCGGCCTCGAAATGTGTGACCGGTCCTGGTCTCGGCCTCGGCTGCGATCATTTTCTACGGACACCCCCTACCATGGGCGTCGATACTTACGTAATACCCATTCATCAGGGGGGGATGGATGAATGGATCATCCCCCCCTGATCAATGGGTATCAATGACAGATCGACGCCCGTGCCCCCTACCCACACTCCCCCGCTGACTTCAATTTGTCTGACGAAATACCCCCCCCCCCCCCCTACACCCACCCCTTGAAAAAATCATGGGTACGCCACTGCCTACAAGTAGCTAGTTCGGATGCCAAATACTTTAATTAATTTATTTAGTATTGATTGGTTGGTGTGATTAATTGTTTCATTGACTGATTAATTGATTGATTGATTGTTAAATTAAATGATTGATTTATAGATTGACTCGATTCAATCACCATAATTTAACACTATTAATCAAATCATTGTTTTATTACTTTTAAACTCATTGATCACTCACTCACTCACTCACTCACTCACTCACTCACTCACTCACTCACTCACTCACTCACTCACTCACTCACTCACTCACTCACTCACTCACTCACTCACTCACTCACTCACTTTCACATGCAACGCCACTAACGCCCACGCGCAGATGTCCAGCACGGGAACTTCAGGCGTATGCGAACCGAAGGTCCGCTGCGTGTAGCATGCAGTTCAGCTGGAAATCAACATTTGCCAAAATCCACGCACGACACGTCTTTAGAAATACTCTAATAACAAGACAAATAATGCAAGTGGTATGGTAGAAATTTTATGTTATAATGAATAATTTCCTTCATGATATATATATGTCTGAAAAGCTATATGTCTCTTCTTTTATTTGATATACAACTTATGGCACATAATTCACGCATGACTGAATTAGAACGATAGAAAGTGGTGTTACCAAAATTCAATTTGCGCGCAGAAATTGCAAGTTTGGGTGAGGTTTTGGGGAGAGTTTTAAGAGTAGTAAACGTACTTATTTTGAAAAAGGACAGACACCGCATGAAAATTCATAATTTTATCTTTTATATGACACCTCATGATTAAAAAATAAATTATATATGCCTGAGAACGAATACAATGAAAACATGCTTTATTCCAGCCCAAATGAGTAACTTTCCTGATCTAGCCTGTTTCCTGATCCCCATGTTTGTGTAAATTCACTCATGCATCAAAGTCCATTGTCAGCTGCTAGTCAGGAAAGCTGAGCGACTTCTTACTCAACTTTGACTCATTCGGGCAGAAATCAGGCATGTTTTCATTGTACTCGTTCTCTGGCATAAATCATTTATCTTTTGAGCATGAGGTGTCATGTAAAAGATAAAAAAATGAACTTTTATGTGGTGTTTGTCCTTTTTAAAAATAAATACGTTTACAACTCTTAAAACTCACCCAAACTTCAAATTTATGCGTGCAAATTGAATATTGGTAACACCACTTTCCATTGTTCTAATTCAGTCATGCTTGAAGTATGTGCCATAAGTTGCACATCAAATGAAAGAAGAGACACAGAGCTTTCCAGGCACATATATATCATCAATTAAATTATTCATTATGACAGAAAATTTCTGCCATGAAACTCGGTTTCGTTTTTTCTGGGACACGGTGTAGAGCACTCACACTGTGTATTTCAGCAATTTCACAGTGTGTTCACAATGTGTTACGTGTTCACACAGTGAAAACGCTCCAATTTAACAAAGTCTACACAGTGTGTTCACACTGTGGCACCGCGTGTGTTTCCCGGTAGAGATCGCATGACCTGCGAATGACGTTAGTTCATGCAAGTAGCTTGGACCTGCCTTGAAAGAAAAGTGTTTTAAATACAACAATATTGTAGTGAATTACCATGTGCTCATTTGCCAAAAAAAATGTCGTAGCGATTAAAACTTGCTTCTCTTGTTTCTTTCTCATTATTAACAGAGCCGAGTGATAAATAGTGGTGTAGCATCCTGTGAAAGCCAATCCATCGCCCTCTACCCTGGCCTGGCCCAATGCGACAACCGCTCGAGAAGAAGATCATCATATTTCTAGGATCATCACCCACATTGTGTCTGTTTGAGACGCAGTGATGTGGGCTTTCAAGGAAGTCATACACTTCGACTTATAGTTTTACCCTCTTCCTTTCCTCCATTTTGTTTTCTTTGTTTTCTTTGTCATACTTATTAATTCTACGTTTTGTAACTTGCTTCTAGGTGTATATATTATCAACGTGAAACGTTAGTAGTAAGTAGGGGCTTGTTTCATGTAATGGTCTGAAGGCCCGGTCACATATCACCGGATAGCATAAACGGATAGTCGACGAATACAACATTTGAGAAATCAAATTATACGGTGATGAAAGTCGTCCCCATTGCTGCTGCTTCATGCACGCAACATTCCGCCGGATAGATGAACGTACATCGCCCGACAAGGAATAGTGGACAAAAAACGCATACGAACGGAGACGAACGAGTTTAAACTTAAAAACAAAATCTCAATCGGGCATCCGTTTATGCTATCCGGTGATATGTGACCGGGGGTGTTTCACAAAGTTGAACCTAACTCTAAGTTGGGCTTATAAACTATGAAAAGCCGTTAGTTTCTTTGAAGCGATTTTCTGACATTTCTTTTAAAAGGCATAATTTTTCATTATCAAGGGGATTTTATGATCTTGGTTTACAATATATGAAAAATCTAGCATTTTTTCTTATGAATATATTTCATTCCACAGCTACAAAAGGCTTTCCATAATGTGTAAGTCCAACTTAGAGTTAAGTTGAACTGAAGAACTTTGTGAAACATATACTTTAGAGCACTCAAAAGACTGAAATTTTAATCTGAAAAGGTACTTTGATTATCAGTCATAAAATTTGGGGCATTAAATAATAAAAATACCAGAAATTTGGAAAATATAAGGATTTTCCTGAAATTTGCACAGGGTATAGTCCCATGTGTGGAGTTTCATGTATGGTTTCCGTTTCTCCTATAATGAGACACCCGAGAATAAAGAAAATTATGTGAACTGAAAGATATAATCATAGGATCATGTTGTATGAACAAATAATCCAGAAAAAAATCAATAGGATTTGAATTAGAGACAATCATTTTTTTTTTTAGTTAATGTCCACTTTTTCGTGGAATTGCCCAATTATCTCCGTGTTTCGCAGTATTCACACAGACCGTTGGAAATTAAAAAAAAAAGCCTTGTTTAGGGTCTGAACGCGGATATTATTGCACTTTACCTCCGCGCCTCATATCGTTCTATCTTTCATACCTTTTTAAATATTTTGTAAACAGTAATGTAACAGTAATGTTTGCGTACATACTCGTAATGATGCTTTCTTTTTAAAATTATACATTCATGTAAAACAGTGGAGTGGGTAGTTATTATATTGTTAGTTCTTATAATCTTGTAGTATTCATTATACGGTTTCCAATTAGGACTTATTTCGTCATTATTAATTACTCATGTGTTCTATATTTCATAACAAATTGGGCAATCGCATACTATACTAGCTGCTCGACGATGAAGGTGGCTCTGTGATATTGCGGATAGGCTGTTTATATACCGACGGCTTTTGAATTATAATTATTAATCTCTCAAACCTTATCACACACGATCGTTTGTAACCCCCCCCCCCCAAAAAAAAAAAAGAAAAAAAAAAAGAAAAATTTACATTGCGAATCGGACATTTCTTTTAAAGTCAATAATAGGTTTTCAACTTTATCAATAATACTGAAAAACACAGATCTAATCTGCCAACACACACATTTTCGAAACGTGTTTGTTTTTGTGAGGTTTGCTTTTGTATATGATACTGAATTACAGTAGTTTAATTACGAAACAAATATAATTATTAGCATTACCATGGCATATCTGGAAGAAAGCTCTGGTCAACTAGTGGTACTATTGGCCCCTGTATGGACAAATAATCACTTTTGATTTCTCGCTCAATACCGCCCCTATCTCGGGTGGGAACAGGAAATGTATAAACTAACAAAAATAACATTATGAATGCTAGTAAAAATACGTGTGATGTTCTGGTAATCTTCGCTATATCCCCTCTCTCCATAACGAAGACGGAGCCTAAGTATTGTAACTTGTTTAGATTACACCCTTTATATACAATAAACCAAAATTAACAAAATGTAACGTTCTTATTCAAACGGTTCTATAATTATTGCAATTCTACTACGTAGACGTCGATATGGTAACCAATAGTTAATCTCCTTGTACCTTGATCAAGAATTTAAAGGGGTAGTACAGTTTTGGTAAGGCTGAACTTTAGTAACCAAACCTGGACAGTAACATTATAAACTAATAGTTATAACTCCACCATGCTCGAAAGGTATACAAAATTGCAAATGACTAAGTAAAAAGCCCGTTATCATTCAAAAAGAGCCATTCAAATACAAGAGGGCGCTTTCTAAAAAGGCATTGTTTTCAACCATTTTTCATACAAAATTATTCATGTGATGTTTTTTTTTAAATAATGATTAAATAGAGAGATCATCAACAACTATTTAAAAAACGTTTTTGAAAATTTTTGAAAAGTGCAAGCATTTTAAAAATTTTTTGAAAAAAATCATCTAATTATTTGGGCCCTAAATAATTATAAGATCAGATATATTTATTGATATTTCAGCTGTTTCTGGGTCGATTTTGACCAAATAAAGTTTATTCTGCCATTAAAATTGCATGTTCTCTCAAATTCGACACTCAGTTTTTCATTACTTCACCAAAAAATTGCGATGTGCAGCGCCCTCTCTACCAAAACTAAACTACCCCTTTAAATAGAATAGAGAGCATAAATGTAAACTTGTAGTGCATTCAATGATTCCGGACAAGGAGCGCTATTATATTAATGCTCCAACTTTCATACTCTCTAGCTGCTTAATTCTCTCTATTTAGTTTATCTTTGCAACAGGTCACGTGACAATGTGTGAGTAACGTCGCAGTGAATGTGTATGAATTTATATATGTGTACCATATGCTTGATTGTCTGCTTTTTATTTCCGTTTTCAAAATAATACGTAACCATAATTGATATACATGTTCCAATTGTGTCTTCATAAGTATCAAATAAGATCCATTTAAACAAGAATTGTTCAATGAATAGTAAAATATAACTTAAGAGCAACATCAGTATAAACATATTATCCCGTACTCTGTCTTTTGATTATTTTAAATGTAAACAAACCTTACAAATTATCTCTTAATGAAATTAGTTGTAATTATGTTTCGATTCTAGTTGGCGGGTAATACAGGGTCACTCATTTTGAATAATGGATTTATCATTGTTTTTACTTTTTATTGTATCATTTTAATTTGTTTTAAATCCCTACCGGATAGAACACAGTGTGCCACAGTGTAGACACATTGTGATTCACAGTGTGCTCACACTGTGTAGAATATGTCGAATTGGAGTGTTTTCACAGTGTGAACACTCACCACACTGTGAACTTAATGTGAAATTGCTGAGATACACACTGTGAGCGCACTATTTTACACACTGTGAACGTAGGCAATTTAACACTGTGGCGACAGTGCGCTCACAGTGTGGTCACGGTGTGTTCAGTGTGGTGTGTGAGTTGGTTTTCACTGTTAACACGCTCCAATTTAACACTGTGGTACACACTATTCTTTCCGGTAGTGATTGTAGCTCATCGTATTAGTATATGGACTTTTTAAATTTATGTATACATGTAGTAATGTCAATAGTAATGTCATTATGTAAAACACAAAAAACGAATGGAAAAATGAAGAGAATTTGTGTGTTCGTGTGTGTGTGTTTGTTAGTGAGCGATGTGTGTATGTTTATGCGCAAGTGAACGTGTGTGTGTGTGTGTGTGAATGTGTGTGCGTGTGTGTGTGTGTGTTTGTGGGTGGGTGTGTTTGTGTGTGTGTGTGTTTGTCGGTGGGTGGGTGTATTTTCATTTGGAGGAATAAAAACATGAAAAAAGGGTATGCGTGTTTACGTATACGAGTGTACACATGTGCGTGTGTGTGTGTGTGTGTGTGTGTGTGTGTGTGCGTGTGTGTGTGTGTGTGTGAGTGAATGTTCAATAAAAGTAAAATATGAATAAAAACATTGGAGACTATTATGTGGATGTTTGTATTATAACAACTGTGGACAGAAATAAAGTATAACTCACCAACACACACCCATACTACACTTAGGTACACACATGCATACACCCATATACACACATGCACTTATAAACACACGTATCCACCAACACATACTCACACAAGCCCACACACGCACTCAAACACACTCACACCATACACACATACATACACCCACTTACACAAACATACACACATGTACAAAACACACACACACACACACACACACACACACACACACACACACACAAACACAAATATACAAACACACCCAGGCCACGCAAACATTCATACGTACAACCACACTCGCACACACACATACGTACACATTTTGTAAACGAAAGTAACAAACAACGGACTATGTATCTGCAATCGTAAATTTAATAAGTAAACATTTTTTTTTATATGAGGAAATTCTACAGTACTTTTAACCAGTTATATTATGTTGTACTGTTTTTGTCGAACATAATATATTCTGAATGCAAACAAATTGAAGTTTTCTACGGAATGTTCAGGACTAGTACGTGTTACAATCAACTGCATCAGTGTGGCATGAATAGTACAATCACTTAAAACTAATCAAGTGTAACGTGGAAGTGGGGAAATTGTGCAGTGTTGTTTAATAGGATCAACAGTTTCACCTCTCGGTGGTTTGACTTCCTAGTCTACAAAGACACTCAATGGTTAAACAAAATATGGTACAATTAATAATAATATACATGTACTCGATTTATATGGCGACTAATATGATTGATAATCATCTCTAAGCGCTTTACAATGATATCATTACCCCGGTCATAGGATACAATGCAAACCAGCACACATTGTGTGTACCGTCTCCACTCCCTGGGGAGCATTCCTTCCAAGCGGCTCATGGGCATTGAGAAGATCGTTCACATAAAGGCTTTCACTTCCTACCGGATAAAACACATTACGTTAAATGTTGCTTTATGTTTATCTAATCGGCGCCCTGTGATGGCCCGGACTTACACGTCAACATTGAATGTAAAAACGAACACAATATATTCTTCAATTAAATAAGATAAAATTGAACACAAATGTATATTCTATCAAGCATTTTGAAAATTAAAGAAAACCTACCTGCATCAAAAAGTACTCATTAAATCATAATTTATTAATTTCTTCTTTATCAAATACCCGTTTTTATATGGAATATTAATTTTCATAGTGCAAATTACACGATTATATATCGAATACGAATGCAAAATGTGAGATAAACAAAACAAATAAAAAAGACGTTGTCAAATCTGATAAAAATGCTTAATTTGTCATCTAGTTCTAATTTGAGTATACACATACAACAATTACACTTCAGAAATGCCGCACTTTTCAACATTTATATACATAAGACAATAGAGTGGTATCAACTCATCTTAGAATGATGATAATCACTGAATCAGATTAACAAGTATCTAACTAGATTTTGAAATATAGAGCTAGTACAATTAAGGCCCCTACATGTTCACGATGGCAATAGATTAAAGTGATCCATTAACTTTATCAAATTCAACCCAAGTCAATTGGAGATTTCCCACCTTTCTTATACGTTGTTGTTTGGCTTATGGAAACAGAAGAATTAAAGGGGCCCTGCAACCCAAATGCATGTTGACCTCTGTTCATCTGTATTAGTGTATTTTGTAAACGGTTTGACCCAAATATGTTTTGTATATTTTTAAACATTTTATCATTTATTTGTCTTCATGTTGCTAAGCCCCACCTCCTAAAAAACCGTCCAGAGCAAATTCTATTGTTGACCTGCAGTGACATCATTTGTCAATCACTGGTCAGCTACCATGAGATTAACAAAAGATGAAAGTACAAAAAGAACATCAATACAAAAGCATGCCCTGCATACCTCCATGCAATAGCTTAGACAGTGCTTTTCTTCTGACATAGCAACAGCTATTGTAATTGAAGTTGTGTGAGTTGGTATTCTATTCAACCGTGTGATGCTATTGTGATTAGCCTAATCACAAGCTGACCAGTGATTGACAAATGATGTCACTGCAGGTCAACAATAGAATTTGCTCTGGACGGTTTTTTAGGAGGTGGGGCTTAGCAACATGAAGACAAATAAATGATAAAATGTTTAAAAATCATCAGAACCGAGCCATGATTGTGGTCAATTAGTAATGCGAGTCTGAATTTTTATGGATGACCAGGACCCGAATTCAGACTTTTACTTGAAAATAACCTACTTTGCCCTCAATAATCCACACTCCACCATGTTTACATAAAACCTAATAGGCCCATTCATGTTACATGGTCTGATTATGACCGACTATACCCTATACCGGGGGGAAATAGCATGAATTTCTAATGCATTTCATTCGTTCCATAAAAAAACATTCAGAAATTCAATATAATGAATCAACCTGTTTACGATTATTGCCAAATAATAACACTTTGTATACATTACTTAATACACAATTGTGAATTGTAAACTGAAAACCTTCGCTAATATTGCAATATATAGGCTCACATCGGTGAGTGTAATTCTAAACAAGGTTATGAAGTGAATAGTGTTATCAGATATTACAACCTGCACCTTTTTGAATAAAATATTCCGCAGCTAAAAAAAAAAGAGGAAAAAAGAAGAAAGAATGCTGACGCAACATTGCGTTTGAATAATGTAATATGCAGATATATGCAAAGCTGGGTTTGAGTGACAGTTTTCATTTAATTAGTTCTTTATTGAGGAGGTGGGGCGGACTTTATGCAATTTACCCTGATTTTCTGTGGAAAACGAATGCGCCAGGTGACAATAACTTTGCTTAAGTTATACCGTGGTGCAAAGAAGTGGAACAAATATTTTCCAATTATAATCACTTAATATTTTTAAGAATATAATTTATGAAACATTAATACTTATTTTCTTGTTCCTTAAACTTTATAAATTTGTATATAATAATGCTGTAAAGGTGCTGTTTGATATTGTACAGACTTGCTAAAGAAGTTATTGGCTGAAGCAAGTGACCGTTTTGGAATGAAATAAACTCAATTTCAAACTCCAACTCATGATTAAGAATTAGGATTTGCTAGGATGTGTCAGGATTTAAAGTCATTATTCCTCAACTGCGTCCTCCACCCCGATTCGAGGAGTTGAAATGAACAGTTATTATTCACACTTTGCAGCTAGATTCGACATACCCTGCGCCGTTACTGATGTGCATGCGGTAATTCCCATTTTTAAAGATCTGTGATCTGGCTGCCCCTCCATCTACTTTGACCGATTCGTGCATGGTGTTATCACGGTAGATGGTCACGTTCATTGGTCCCGGTGGTCCGAACTGGGCGTGTACCTCGTGTTGTCCATCATAATTACGATATCGAAGACCAGTGGTGAAATACGGTGAAACTGCATGGAGTAAGGGAGGGGATGGGGTGGGGGGAAGGAGGAAGTTTCAAAGGTTATAGTTATCGTGTTTTGTTATTATTTTGTGGTTTTGACTTTTATTCAAATGGGGGGGGGGGGGGGGGGGGGGGGGGGTTCCCAAAAAATTATCAACAGTAAACCACCATGCTTTATATTGGAGCTCCTACAAAGTCCTACTCTTGCCTGTATTAGCTATTAACGTCGATCAGGGTGTGGGCATTTTTACCAACATTTTATCAAGTACTTTTCTGAGAAGCTGCAAAATCAAGAAACAAAACACATGGGCCGCTATTATCCTAAAGTTATCAACTTAAACTATACTAAAAAAAAATAAAATACCAGATAACCAGTTAACCCATTTCGCACCTTTACAGTTTGAATAGAACATTGATGGTTTTCATACACCATCATACATTTGCCAGAGATAATGTAATATTGTTTCTCCCCAAACTAACATTCCATTTAAAGGGGTAGTTGAGTTTTGGTATAGGAGGGCACTTTTTGAACTATTATACAGTTTTAATGACAGAATAAACTTTATTTTATCAAAATCGGTTCAGAAACTGCTGAAATATCCATAAACATTATGTTTATTCAAAAGTTTCTCCGCCAGGGGACATAAAAAAAAAATGCTTGTAGACTACTTTGAAAAAAATATAAATGGGTTTTTAAAATTGAATTATTATTTTTTCTAAAATATCAAATGCACAATTTTGTTTGAAAAATGGTTAAAACTAATTATTTTTGTTTATAGAGAGCGCCCTCTTGAGCATGGTGGAGTTATAACTATTAGTTTGTACCGTAATTGTGCAGGTTTCGGTTACTAAAGTTAAGTTTGATCAATATTCAACTATCCCTTTAAATGGTTTAACTAGTCACCAGTATAATGTCCTCTGACTAAAAGGACATTATAATACTATGTTAGACAAGTAACACTGAGGCAACCATGACAACCATGAATGTGATTGTCAAATTCCACATGTGCGAACTGGTTTAACTGGTTACTGGTATTTTATTTTATTTTTTATTCTTTTAAGTCTAGTTTAAGTTGATAATTTTAGTAGAATTCCGACCATGAAAAGAGTGGAGTCTGTGTGGCTGGAGCCTCTGGTTACTTTGGAAGTGCGCCCGATTCACACAGTTTTTAAAGGGATAGTTGAGTTCTGGTAGAGAGAGTACAGTTTTAGTAAAACTGAATTTTAGTAACCAAAACCTGCACCATTACATTACAAACTAATAGTTCGAATTCCATCATGCTCAAAAGGAATTAAAAAATTACAAACGACTAAGTTAATGCCTGTTATCATTTTTAAAAGCTGTTTAAACTAAAGAGGGCGCTTTAAAAAAACGCATTTGTTTAAACCATTTAAAATAAAATATTGTGTATGTGATGTTTCGTTGAAATAGTGATTAGATAGAGAGATAATCAGCAACTATCTAAAAACCTCTTTTGACAATTTTTGAAAGGAGGAAGCATTTTAAAGCGAATTTTAACGGCTGGTTCAAAATTTTCGAATACTTGTGGGCCCCCACATTTATTAAAAATTGATATGTTTATGGATATTTCAGCCGTTTCTGAACCGATTTTGATCAAATAAAGTTTATTCTGCCATTAAAATGGTATGCTCTTTCAAATTTGACACTCAGTTTTTCATTATCTCACAAAAACATTATTTTGTGTAGCGCCCTCTCTACCAAAACTCAACTTTCCCTTTAACTCCTGTTAATTGAAACTCATTGGTGACCGGGGAAATTACATACAACACTCTGGCAATCGAAATGGATCCTTGACCTTGATGCCTATTGTTGATTTGATTTGATAGATTTGATTTGATTTTATTGTCCACATTTAAGTTAAAAATGCAATGTAAAAACAAAGCAGAAAACGCTAACATGTATACAAATTTATAACAACTAATGATGCAATTATGCAAATATACATCTTGCAATTATGCAGATATATTCAATTCAATTCAATTCAGTTTATTCAACACTTGTCATAAAATACATCAAATGCAAAAAATACAAAAATACAGAGATAGAAAAAAAACATAAAAGACATTCATATGACAGTGTTAGGGGTTAACAGAAAGGAGTAAGGCTCCTTATATGAAAGCTAACCCCTGTATAAAAGTATTACATAATGTGATAACTATACACTAATACAAAACAAAACAAATACATTAACAAATTGTCATATTGCCTGATAATTCTATTGCACATTGTAGTTATCTAATAAGTATTTTTTATATTTATATTTAAAAATATTTACAGATTGACTAGACTTTAATTCAGTGGGGATGTTATTCCATAACTGCGGGCCCTTAAAAAACAAAGAATTTTTCATAATGGTGGTTCGTATTTTAGGAAGATGATAATTTGCAACATTTCTTGTATTATAATCATGAATTTGAATATTCTGAATAAAGTAATTAGATATTTGTTTCGGTAATTGTCCAATAAATAGTAGGTACATGAATGTTGCAATTTGTAAATTTCCTATATCAATGACTGTTAATATCTTACATTGATAAAATAAAGGACTTGTATGTGCATAAAAATGAGCATGATTAGTTATCCGTATTGCTTTCTTTTGTAATTTGAATAATCTATCTATATTCCCTTTACTTGAATAGGCCCATGCTATAATACAATAATTTAAGTACGGTGTAATCAATGAATGATAAAGCATCTTTAAAATATGTACAGGAAAAAAACACATTTTTCTTAATACACCTACATTTTTGGCTAATCTATTGCACATACTACTAGTGTGTTCATTCCAAGATAATCTACTATCAATTAAAACACCTACAATTTTTACTACTATTGCACGCTCGAATAAATATTGATTTACCCGTAGTTCTATATCATCAAAATTAATTTTTTTCTTCGTAAAAATCATATAATTTGTCTTTTGATAATTTAAAACCAATTTCTTTATACACAACCAATGAAAAAGTTTCAATAACTCATGCTTAAAATCTTCCTTTAAAACATCAATGTTAGAATGAGACATGAACACACTAGTGTCATCGGCAAAAAGAATAAATTTCAGCTTGCTAGAAATATTACACATATCATTTACATAAATAATGAATAATAGTGGTCCAAGAATAGACCCTTGGGGCACTCCACATCGTAAAAATTTAATATCAGATTTTGTATCATCCATTTGTACAAATTGTGTTCTTTTTTCTAAATAACTTGTAAACCATTTCAAAGTTATTCCTCGAATTCCATAATAATAAAGTTTTTTAAATACAATTTCATGATCGAGGGTATCAAAAGCCTTACTTAAGTCTAAAAATAATCCAATTAAAATTTCATTTCCTTCAAATACTTTTAAAACATTATATACTAGTTGCATTATTGCTGTGGATGTGGAATGCCCTGGTCTAAAACCATACTGACAATCTGTTATGATATTGCACTTATTTAAGAAATTTAAAAGACGATTATAAACAGCACGTTCTAATATCTTAGAAAAGACCGGAAGTAAAGATATAGGTCTATAATTTGATATTGTTTCTTTTGATCCATTTTTAAAAACTGGTATAACCTTTGCAATTTTCAATTTATCAGGTACAGAACCGGTTGTCAAAGAAAAATTAAATATTGCACTTAATGGGTAACAAACAATATGAACAACTCTTTTCAATAATCTTATACTTATATCATCATATCCAGAACTTTTATCACTTTTCATTGTACTTACAATATCAATTATTTCCTTCGGAGTAATAGGATTAAAATATGCTGTAGATTCATTAAAAGGAATATTTTTAAAAATGTCATCTTGATTATTCAGATTGCCATTCAAATTATCAGTTAAATTTGGACCCACATTTATAAAATAGTCATTAAAAATTGAACATATTTCACTTTTATCATGTATTACACGATCATTAACAACAATTGAATCTGGCATATTTTTCTTTTTCACCTGTTTACCAATGCTTGTATTTATCAATTCCCATATTTTCTTTATATTTCCAGATGTTGTTGTTGTTGTTTAATGTTTATTGGCGGTTCATTCAATTTGAATATTTTCGCCAAAAACTAAATATTATTTCATTCTTCTCATTTATTTTCTTTATTTTAATATTTTTATTATTATTATTATATACATATGTATATATTTTTTTGAAGTGCATAAACGTTTTCAGACCATCAATAAACAAAACCAAAACTAAAGGCATCATCGGGCCAACCGGGCATATTCAAACTTAGTCTTAAAATATTGATTTTTAGCCTTTTTAATCAATTTATTAACTTTATTTCTACACTTTGTATACACTTCTTTTCTATAGTCAGTTCGATTATTTAAATATTTTTTATACAATTTGCATTTATTTTTTACAGATCTTGCGTAATTCTTTAGTAAACCAAGCATTATTGCACTTCTTTCTTTTTTTACATTGTTTTAAAGGAAAACATTCATTAAATATTTCAATATAATTACTTAAAAAGTAATCATAACAATTATTAACATTAGCAAAATTCAATGACCACGAAATATTTGACATTTTACTAATAAACTGTGTAATATTTTCTTCAGTAATATCACGTTTAAAATACAAAGGGTTATGATTGTTTCCAACTACTTTACTATTAATTAAAAATATTGGTAGGTGATCACTTATATCACTAATAATTGTGCCCGTCCATGACTCATCCAAGTTGTTTGTAAAAATATTATCAATAAGTGTACAAGAAGTATCAGTTATGCGTGTAGGGCAATGTATCATAGGGTACATAGTATTTACCATTAAAATATCTAAAAAGGCATTTACATGTTGACAAGAATTAATATGAAATAAATTAATATTAAAATCACCCATAAAATATATAATTTTATTTTCTCTATTTACAATATCTAATAAATGTTCAAATTCTTGTAAAAATGATTGCACTGATTGATCAGGAGGTCGATAAAAAACACCAATTAAAATATTTTTTTTCGATTTTTCAATTTCAATAAAAATAGATTCACATTGTGTGTTAATAACTTCTAAATCAGTTCGCCGTTTAAACTTCAAATTTTCATGTAACAATATTTCTACACCACCTCCCCTTCTGCTCTCTCTAGCATTCATTACAAATTTGTATTGATTAAAATTATAATAAGGTATTGCATCTTTTATCCAAATTTCAGTCAAACCTATTGCAGAAAATTGCACATTCAAATCATCTAAAAATGAACATATTGCATCATAATTTCTATTTAAGCTGCGACAATTAATATGTAAGTATGTTTGATAAAATAAATTTGACTGTAAATTTAAAGAGTGCACCTGTGAGTTAAATTCACATGGGGTATAACATAAACTTTCAGGTCCATCAATTTCATCATCCCCTATATTACGACTTAACAAATTACGAATATTTTGATAGTCTATTGTCATTTAATTCTAAATACGAACTTTGGAGAACAGGCATTATGACACGAGAAAAATACAACATAAAACATACACAAAGGCACGCATAAAAAAGCATGGTAAAACATCTGGCAAAAGAACAAATAAATATACATCTACATAGGCCAAAAAAAGGAAGGCGTGATTTCATGTAAGGATTATTTTGCACATTTGATCAGCGTATGACTGATTTACATTCACAAACAATGTCTCACTAGTCTCATAATGCACCGACGACATAGGACGTATGCTTGGCATTTGGAACCAAGGCATAATTGTAACGTATTCTCAGATCTAAAAAAATAAAAATAAACCAAACATCTCGATTTAAATCTGGCAAAAGTAAACCACTCAATACATTTTTATCGGAAAGTAAGCTACTATATAATTATCTAGCTACATTATCTAGATTACGAAGGGTTGAACATGTGATGCGTTCAACCTACAACACGGAAAGAAAGAAAAAATCGCCCGAAGCAAAAGCTAAGTCCATGCAAAAAAACAAAAAACACAACAGAACATTGGAAACAAAAACTCATAAATATGAACAAAACTACGCTGGTAAAGTGTAGTCTGTAAAGAAATAAAACATTAATTGATAAGGAAACTTAGTGCTTTTATATGGTGTATTATCGACAGAGTTTAACAGTCTTTGCTTACCCAAAGGCCTCGAGCTCACTTCTCCGCCATAATTTTGGCCGGAGTAATTATTTGAAAAACCTCTGCGTTGTCCAGGTTCCATTTTTAAAAAGAAAGTAGAACTTGTCACTTTTGGTTAGAAGGTGGATGCCTTTTTTGATTTGATAGCTTGAGAAAATAGAGCTTCTGACTCGCTCTGGCAAAAACTTATTTTAGAGTCTCAATGTTATTTTGTGAGTGAGCATTTTAATAGCTTCTGGCGCTTCAGGAGTAGAAAATATAGTACCTATCCATATGTACTGAGCATTAGGAGAACATGCATATTATAGGATGGGGGTGTCTCATATAAAACTTGCATATTTTGTTTAAATCTACAATTTATCAAATGGATATAATAGGAATAAATTACAATATTCATCCCTTTAGGAAATATCAACAGAAAACCATAAAGAAGTGATGACATCACGCTTGTTTTTTCAATAACTTATTAAGCTCAAAGGCATTTTCATTGAAGATATACCTACATGATAATGAAATGTTCTCTTTCATTGATGAAATAATTATGCAAATTTATTCACGGGGAATACCCTGAATTTTCACGTAATCTCATCAAAAATTCATTTTGTAATTATCTATTATTTAATACATATTTGGCATTGTAATGTTGCAAAAATAGTGCACTGTCAAATTGTCAATTTTTATGAAAATTCACACGAATATTCCTGGTTAAAATTCGATTTTAATGAGAACTATTTTAAATAGCGCATGAAAACCGTCTAGCGAAATGTGTGTGATGCGTGATGCAGGTTAATTAGATGCAAAATGTTGCCACTATTATTGACGCATGACGAATACTTCGTAATTCCTATTCAAGCAAAACACATTCTACAAACTGTCGAAATAACTTTGATAAAAGTTGTTTGACCTTGCATAATCAACGTCCAGACAGCTACCTTTTACATGCTCGTTACCATCCAAATGCTTAAAGGGGTAGTTTAGTTTTGGTAAGGCTCAACTTTAGTAACCAAACATGGACAGTAACATTATAAAACTAATAGTTTTAACTCCACCATGCTCGAAAGGTATACAAAATTACAAACGACTAAGTAAAAAGCCCGTTATCATTAAAAAAGAGCCATAAAAACTCAAGAGGGCGCTCTCTAAAAAGGCATTGGTTTCAACCATTTTTCATACAAAATTATGCATGTGATGTTTTATTGAAATAATGATTAAATAGAGAGATCATCAACAACTATATAAAAAACGCTTTTGAAAATTTTTGAAAAAGTGCAAGCATTTTTTTTAATTTTTTTGAAAAATTCAGCTAATTATTTGGGCCCCAAATAATTATAGAGTCAGATATATTTATTGATATTTCAGCCGTTTCTGGGCCGATTTTGACCAAATAAAGTTTATTCTGCCATTAAAATTGCATGTTGTCGCAAATTCGACACTCAGTTTTTCATTACCTCACAAAAAAATTGTGATGTGCAGCGCCCTCTCTACCAAAACTAAACTACCCCTTTAATTCATTAATTGTCTATGCGAGTTTTAGGATTACATGAAACAAAATATTGAGGGGTTCGGACTTCAGTTATTGTTCGTTTCAACATTCATTTGTAATTTATTTTTCGTGCCCGAGACCAGAATCCTTCAACATTTTTGAGACCGAGACCATTGGTAATGATGGTCGAGACCACTTAAATGTGGTCTCAAGACCAGCTTCAAGTGGTGAAGGGGGGGGGGGGGGGTGGACTATGCATTCAAGCATCGTTGAATTATAACTTAGTTTTGATGATAACTAACAAGCCAAAACTGTACTATCCCTTTAACTATCACTTTAAGGGTTGGTCTCGAAAATATCGGGCTCGGGACAATGAAGAATGCATGTCATGCAACATTCAATAGTGTCAAATGGGTTACACGTGATTATTTACGTGTTTACACTTACACGTGATTACACGTGATTACTTACAATTATAACAATTTAATATGCCCCGTCTTCATTTGTAAAGATTTCGGGCCTGCATGACCTCATATAATATTATAATTTAGCGACCGCGGACAGAACACAAAGAACAAAGTCTGTGTGTGTGTGTGTGTGTGTGTGTGTGTGTGTGTGTGTGTGTGTGTGTGTGTGTGTGTGTGTGTGTATCTATGTACGTGTGTGCGAATGTATGTGTTTACTTGGTTACTTGATTTGTATTTGTATTAATTTTGTATTTTGCATTTTTTTTTTCAATGTAAGAATCATTTGTCATACTATAATTGTTGTATTTCTTAACATTGAACATGTTTTATTCAATTGGAAATGTTATGTTTGGAGGAATAAAAAATTACTTAAAAAGTGTACGTGTGCGTGTGTGTTCGATGAAAAATAAAAGATGAATGAAAAAAACTAGTATAGCAAATCTATATGCATCCACACATATACACGCGCACAAGTACATTCACACATAATACACAAACACACACACACACACACACACACGCACACGCGCACGCATGGACACACACACAAACACACGCACCCACACGCCCCGACACACATCCACGTACACAAACACCCCACACACACCCATACAAACACGTACATACATACACAAGTACACACACACGCACACACACATGCACCGACACAAACGTAATATAAGTATCCACAGACAAGTCTCAAACATCGAGATGTTATCTGAAATCGTAATGAGTAAAACACAAACAATTATATTTGGATTTAATAATTCAGGGTCTATTTTCACAGTTATGTTCCACAAATGTTTAAGATACAGTCATTCAAATTTCCACGAAACGTACCTGATGCATTTTGACACTTCATGGATTCCCAATAACTGCCATCACTCGATAATTCAAAGAGTTTTACAGATTCTTACTGTTTTTAAAAATTATGAATTGCCCTTTTTTTCTTGTATAACAATTTGTTTAATTATTCTTTCTTATAATTCAAAAGAGTTTTAAAATTCCTTACTGTTTTGTTTTATTCATTGTCCTTTTTCTTGTAAAACAAAGTATACAATTGTTTTTGTTGATTTTTATTTTCTTATCTTATACAATGCACGAAATATGCAACTAGTAGACTAGCAAATCAATTTGAAACGCTTTAACTATACAAACATGTTTTCATAAATATAATATTTTCCTTAGTACAACAAATTGGAATTGAATTTAAATAAGCACAAGGTGCGAGTGACTTTGAAAAGCATTCGACATACAATCAAACCCGCTTATAGCAGACAACCATCATAGTGGCCACAAACACTGATTCTCCGGGAAAAACAAAAACAATGTAATGGAACCTAAAGAGGTAAGTGGCTACTTGTCTTGTTTCCCTTAGTGGTCACTATACACAGGTTCGACTGTATGTCTACGGCGTGGTAACTATACACGGGTTTGACTGTATGTCTACGGCGTGGTTACTAGAACGATACAATCAAATTGAATACAATAATTTCAAGATAAAGTCAAGATGAACACGTCTATTTACATAACAATACATGTACTGTCGTATGTTGTGTAACACACAAATGTCTACACATAAAGGTACTCAGTGGGTTAATCGTGCTTGCACGGTAATCACGTAATATCATACAATAAAAGTAATGCTTCTTAATCCCGTCCACTGCGGGACTCAACATTGAAATTATATTACATGTTGATAAATAAAATAAAACATTAATTACATAAATAACCACCTAGAGTAGTTATTCGGATTCAGGTTGACGGTTCTCAATGGCAAAGCACGAACAAGGAGAACATGTATCATTGCCCCCGGCAGTGGCGTACAGACGAGGGGGAGGAGAGGGAGGTTTACGTGCCCCCAAATAATAATTTTAAAAAGACATGAGGGATTTTTTTTTGGAAAAACCCCTTAAGAAATACGTAAGGTGTGCCCCTAATAATTTTGCGAGCCCCCAATCAGTCCGACCACGCTACACAACTGTTCCCCTGGTATGACCAAGGAGTTACTGGTATGACCACTTCAATATCATTACATTTTAGACCTACTATAACAAATAAACATAAAAAAAAAAAAAAAAAATGAAACATTCATTTCATGTGCAACAGTACAAAATCAACAACTAACATTGCGCAAAATGGGATCCAAAATATTGTCATGATTATTGACAGTGTTCATCAAAACAATATATAGGGAAACAAATACAAATATGTTGGTAGTCATCAAGTCGATAATTAAAGGTAAGCTGTTCAATGTATTTCATACCAGACAGCGTGTGCCAAATTAATTCGACATGTTGCATGAATAATGACATTTCAGGGACAGCGACTGAACTCGTTCCGTGCAAATGTTTTTGTAGTTGAAGTTGCATTTGGCTTTGGAAGTTCATTTTCTTTCTTGATAGTTGTGCAATTTTTGACCATAGTCCTGAATTATGGGTAAAGGAATCTAGTATTATTGTCCAAATCCTCAAAATCAGATTGGAATTCTAGCGGTTCCCTCATACCATGTTGTATTTGTATTAACAATAATATTGAAGCATGGACAGTTTATATTTTCGAATATCCATTTCGTTAAAAAGATATTCACTATTAAAGTGCTCAGATGTTAAATTGTCCCCTGGATAGTTGTAACAGTGTACAAAGTAAGTGCAATGAGTAATTGAATAACACTTTGCATTTTTGCTCATTATTTGGCCATAATTATAACATCCATTTAATGTGAAATTGTCACACAATACCCAGCGGACATATCACATAACAACAATATACATTGTGTCAACCATGCATCACTTTTCGCATGTCAACAAAGTTACTAGATCCCTTTAAGAGTGTGAAACAGATTACTGTTTTCTATCGTACAATCCATGGTACAATATTTAGTAACATATTTAGTAAGGATGTATAACAGGGGCAGGAGGGTTTCCTTGGCAGCCCTCCGCCTTCTTACTTCACTGTAACACATTGTCTGTTCGGCTGCAACGGTGCAAACGCTGGCTCAGATGGCGTATTTTTAGTTAATACGGGACATGGCACGAAGACTCGGTGTAGTAACCGCCGTTGTTTTTTATTCGCATCGTGTGATGTTGTCCCGCTTGTCCAATGGGTGCTCTAACTCCCCCTCCATGCCCTACGTCAACATAGCCCGATTTGTACGGTTGGGTGCTGGTCCCATCGAAGACTGCCACGTGATATCGACCCGGCGGCCCGAACTGGGCGTGCACCTCTCGTGCGTTGCCCTTGCCTCGGTGCTGCAGAGAGGTTCCAAAATACGGTTGACCTGCATGTTCAAGAGAGAAAATGAAAAAAAAAAACATGAAAAGAATGATCCCCAAAACACAGGCATGATTGCATTTTTTTTTTTAAACCAAAGAGGGGATATTGGTCGGGTGTGCTGGGCACTGGCGTAAAGCACAGTTCGGAAGCACAATGCATTGGGGGGTCGAGCAATTGTTCACAAACCGTTTGTGAACAATTGCTCGACCCCCCAACGCATTGTGTTTTCCGGACAGATTTACGCCAGTGGTGCTGGGTGATGTAGAGCCCCTGCTTAATTAATAAGATAATGTCAATATTCTGTGAAATACCACCTCATTAGGGCGCAAAGGTGATGAAGAATGTTGGTTTGTCTTGTAGCTGGAAACAATATGTTATCGGTAGTATCAGCAGTATTGAACATTTGAAAGATGATTGTGTTCGGAATTTCAATACACACATCTTATTCAGAAATATAGGGGTTCTCCCACATTGATCCGTTTTGCGATAGTGCGGGGGGGGGGGGGGGGGGCGGTGGCTTTACTATAGAGCCTCGGGGTCTGGGGGATTATACGCCCATCAACTTCTGGAATTTAACAATTTTTATTGACGCCATTCGTCACTTTGTGCAAAGTAACTAAAACTAACTATATTACTTTTGAGTAAGCTTGAGAGGCGCATCAAGAGTTATCAGAAAGGGGGAGGGGCCGAAATAGTTCAAAATGCTGGAGAGCGAAGCGACCGACCGAGGCCGGGGAGGGGGAGGGCGGGTTCGGCGTAGGCGTAGTAGACGTGGGGATGGAGGCTGCAGCCCCCTGGAGTTTTGAAAACGACCATATTTGGGCGAAAACGCCCCTGAAACTCGGGCAAACCATGTCATATTTGGGCAGAGATATGTCATATTCGGGCACAATCATGTCATATTCGGGCACAATCATGTCATATTTGGGCAAATCAATGTCATATTCGGGCAAAATCATACAATAATCATGTTACATTCGGGTAGTGTCATGTTATTTTCAGGCAATACTGTCTCACATTCGGAAACAAAATCGTGTTATTTTGGACTAAGGTTGAAAACATATCGTTTTCGGACATCAAAAAGAGGAATTCCTCTTTTTTTTTGTCTTTGCTTGGTGAATATTTGGCAATTCGTGCAAAAAACCACGGCCCCTGAGAATAACGCGCTCTTACGTCCAAGGGGGGTTGGCATGGGACGGAGGTCCTCCCTATCATCATAGTATAATATGTTTTGTTAAAGGGGTAGTTTAGTTTTGGTAGAGAGGGCGCTCTACCCCTTTAAAGGGGTAGTACAGATTTGGTAATGCTGAACTTTAGTAACCAAACCTGGACAATTACATTATAAACTAATAGTTATAACTCCACCATGCACGAAAGGTTTACAAAATTACAAACGACTAAGTAAAAAGCCAATTATCATTAAAATAGAGCCATTAAAACACAAGAGGGCGCTCTCTTAAAAGGCATTGATTTTAACCATTTTTCATACAAAAGTAGGCATCTGATGTTTTATTGAAATCATGATTAAATAGAGCGATCATCAACAACTTTTGAAAAAATGCTTTTGACAATTTTTGAAAAAGTGTATGCATTTTTAAAATTTTTTGAAAAATTCATTTATTATTTGGGCCCCAAATAATTAGAAGCAGCCGTTTCTGGACCGATTTTGACCAAATAAATTGCATGTTCTCTCAAATTCGACACTCAGTTTTTCATTACCTCTCAAAAAAGTGATGTGCAGCGCCCTCTCTACCAAAACTGAACTACCCCTTCAAATTGTTACCACAATGCGATCCAGTGCTTATTTTAGTGATAATTTTGACAATAAACACACTTTCACATGATGTTTCAAAGCAGGCTTAAAAACATTTCTTTTCAAGCAATATGTGCAGTAAATTTGAGTTTTTGAAGGAGCGGCGCCTTTGAATGTTTGAACAGATAAATGGCGCCATACAAATGCTGTGGATCATCATCATCATGTTAAATTTACTGATGATTATGCAATGTAAAACCCCAAAACATCTCCTCCAATACTCGTTTTTCGATGCAACGCCTTCAATTTCACAAAATGAAATGCATTTTGCAACATTTCATTTTCGGCCCTCCCCCATATTCAGCTGTACCATACTTAACCTGTTAATAAAATTGTTACGGTCAGAATCGTATTGAAAAGATAGACACATGGGCTTTAAAAGTTTAAAATTAAATCATTCGAACCCGCTACAATCTTTGATACAACTTGAACATTAAAAACTACGACACAAGAGTCAAATTTCCCAACTTTCGGCCTAAATTGCGACATTTGACTTCTGACCGTCCTCCATTCTGAAACGCACTGCGTATTCCCTGATTTGAAATAAATGACAAATAATGTACCATTTTAAAGGGAAATCATCATGCATTGCAATGGCACTAAAAGAAAAAATACAATCTGACAATAAGAGTGATATAATCTATCAAAGTTAAGTTTCCGAACTTTTTTTGCGGGGTTTATTATTATCAAGTTTTGATTGTTACTTTTAATGTTCAATACTGGTTTTTATATTATAGTCATGCAAATTTCTGGTCAAAAAGGCATCACAATTATTACATTATATTCACACGATCTTTAAACCTCTGGAAAGTTTGCACCAACATTCTTAGATATTTCAATGTGGAAATAAATATGAATCGTGTTGCCCACCAGTGGCGTATATTTGTTTTTAGATCAGGGCGGAGGGCCGGGGGCACTAATTAATACTCAACTTAATGATATATGCTGAAATTTATCAATGAGTTTTTGTTAACCATGAATTAATAAAAATCAAAACATGGCCACCAAGTATTCTTATGGCAACAGAATGGACAACATAGCACTTATCGAAGTCCAAGAGGCTATTAAGCACCGAACGGATGTGTTGCAGAGAAATAGGTAACCATGGAACGGTGCCGGAATATTGTTTGTAAATTTCGACACAATCTTGGCAATAAAAATGATCCTTTTAATCATACAAAGCCGATTTAATAAATATCTGACAATGTTAAGATCGAATACTTTTAGACCCTGTGAAAATCACATATATTTACTTTGGCAATTTGTGTCAAACTTCTCTCATTTTATATGTCAAATGAAAAACATATTTCACAAATTAAATTTAAACCCTTATATAACGAACACCATGCTGGTCATTACATGACCGGAACACCAGTTAAAACACTATAAAGTAAAATCCGTTATTCCGACTATGACAATTATTACTCAGAACGACTAAAAAACTTACTGATAATTGATAAATTGGTCATTCGTTCGCCTGAAGAAAAATCTGCCAGATTCGATAGCTCGCGACTCCATTGATTTACAATTGATAAATGTGATAAATCATGCTAACAAGAAGAACCACGGCATGTGATTACCTTGTTAATTATGTATGTTTTTAACTGAATTTAATTTGCTTACCCGCAGGCCTCTTGCCCAGTTCTACCCCATTCGGTCCATAAAACCTCTGATTAAAACCACCATTAGGCCCAAGTTCCATTTTTGAAGAAATGTTACACTTTTACACTTGACAGCTAGCGAATATAAAGCTTCTGACTATGGCACAAATTTATTTCAAAGTATCAATTTTATTTTGTGAGCGAGCATTTAAATACAATTTGGCGCTTCATAGTTCAAGAGTAGAAAATATAGTACCTATCCATAGTAGACTGAGCATGAGCAGAACATCCATATTATATGATGGGGGTGTGGCTTATACAAATTTCACATTTATTGTATTTTTGTACGAACTAGAAAATGGATAGGAATAAATTACAATATTACAACATTAAATATCAACAGAAAAACAATAAAAAGTGCCGATACCACGCTAATTTTTAATTAACTCTTTTAGTTCAAAGGTCTTTCATTCATACAAAAAATATGCAATTTTTTTTTCATTTTTATCACATCAAAAATTCTTTTCGTAATCATCCGTCAAATATTTAATACATATTTGACATTATACTGTTGTAAAAACTGCGCAATATCATACAATTCATTTTGATGAAAATGCACACGAATATTCATGGTTAAAAGTTCGATTTTAATGAGAACTATTTTTAAATGGCGCATGAAAACCGTCTAGCGAAAATGTGTGTGATGCGCCATGTCGGTTAATTATATGCAGAATGATGCCACTATTATTGACGCATGACGAATACTTAGTAATTCCTATTCGAGCAAAACACATTCTACAAACTGTCGACAAAAGTTGTTTGACCTTGTATAATCAACGTCCAGACAGCTAAATTTTACATGCTCGTTACAATCCAAATGCTTAATTCATTAATTGTCTATGCGAATTTTAGGATTACATGAAACAAAAGATTGAGGGGTTTGGACTTCAGTTATTGTACGTTTCAACATTCATTGTAATTTATTGTTTGAGCCAGAGACCAGAATCCTGCAACATTTTTGAGACCGAGACCATTGGTATTACATGAGAGCGCCATGTATTTAGGCGCCCTATTCAGAGGCGCATTAATACCCTTGGTCATCATAGGTACAGTTCTAACCCACTTTATATTGTGCTCCATCTCAACTCCTCGGGGAGCATACTAGCTCAAGCTGCCCAACGGGCGCTGAAGGCTAATTAACACCCGACCAAGTACCCATTTATACTCCTGGGTAGAGAGCAGCAATATTATTGATGATCGAGACCACTAAAATGTGGTCTCAAGACCAACATCAAGTGGTGAAGGGGAAGGGGGGGGGGGGGGGGGTGGGGGTGGGGGAGGTCTTCTTCTTCTTTCGTATCCGACATCTACACAAGTCCAGAATATTAGATATTTGGCCATGACTTTGCACATCAGATCTTCTTGACTATATACACTGTTCCTCAAGGTTAGGACATTGAAGGAGGTGTTGCATGGTTTGTGATGTGCCACAGTCGCAGTTAATGTTGTCATCATCTGTATATCCCCACTTTTTCATGTTGAAAACGACCAAAACAGTCATTCGTTGGTCAATGGAGGGGGGTGGGTGGGCTATGCATTCAAGCATCGTTGAATTATAACTTAGTTTTGATGATAACTTACAAGCCAACACTGTACTATCCCTTTAACTATCCCTTTATGGTTTGGTCTCGAAAATATCGGGCTCGGGTCAATGAAGAATGCATGTCATGCAACATTCAACAGTGTCAGATAGGTTACACGTGATTATTTACGTGTTTACACTTACACGGGATTACACGTGATTAGCCTACTTTTGTATTTTTAAAATTTTTAATCAATAATATGCATTTAATAGTTACAATTATAACAATTTAATATGCCCTGTCTTCATTTCGAGCAGTGATGTGTGACTCGAGTCCGGTCTCGGACTCGAGACCGGACTCGAGTCCGTTTGTGCCGGACTCGGACTCGGACTCGAAGGTTCATGACTCGGTCTCGGACTCGGACTCGGGGCCCGTGACTCGATGACTCGGCGACGAGTCCGGCACGAGACCGGGGAATTTTGGCGCTAATGCAGTTTCGTATCCAAACGGATATCTCAGTTTCCACTCGCCGAAATTTCATCAAAATTTCACGCAATATTTTCAAATATATCGAATCACTCACATAAATTTCAGCCAAATCGGATCACGGAGTAGTAGTCCACTGCCTGCCCTGGACTGTCTTCCGTGTTTCTACTTTTGGAGGAAGTTCTTTCACAGCTTTTATATATCAATCAATATATCATTTATTTATGTTTTCTATTTTTTCAAATTTTATAGATATCTTAAAGGGATAGTTGAGTTTTGGTAGAGAGGGCGCTACACAAAATAATTTTTTTGTGAGATAATGAAAAACTGAGTGTCAAATTCGAAAGAGCATACCATTTTAATGGCAGAATAAACTTTATTTGATAAAAAATCGGTTCAGAAACGGCTGATATATCCATAAACATATCCATTTGTAATAAATGTGGGGCCCCACAAGTATTCGATAATTTTGGACCAGCCGTTAAAATTTGTTTTAAAATGCTTCCTTTTTTCAAAATTGTTCAAAAGAGGTTTTTAGATAGTTGTTGATTATCTCTCTATCTAATCACTATTTCAACGAAACATCACATGCACAATATTTTATTTAAAATGGTTTAAACAAATGCGTTTTTTAAAGCGCCCTCTTTAGTTTAAACAGCTCTTTTTAAAAATGATAATAGGCATTGAAACTTAGTCGTTTGTAATTTTTTAAATTCCTTTTGAGCATGGTGGAGTTATAACTATTAGTTTGTAATGTAATGGTGCAGGTTTTGGTTACTAAAATTAAGTTTTACTAAAACTGTACTCTCTCTACCAAAACCCAACTATCCCTTTAACATAGGCCGGTCAATGGTGTCGCAGCGAGTTCTGCAGCAATATTCGAAGGGGAAGGAAGTTCTTTCACAGCTTTTATATATCAATATATCATTTATTTAATTTTTATTATTTATTTATTTATTTATTTATTTATTTATTTATTTATTGATTTATTCATTCATTCATTCATTTTTTATTCAATTTTGTATTTATTTATTTATCTATGTATTAATTAGTTAATTAATTAATTAATTAATTAATTAATGAATGAATTAATTAATTAATTAATTAATTAATTAATTAACTAATTTATTTATTTATTTATTCATTAATTCATTTATTTTTGTATTTATTTTTTATTTTTGTATTTATTTAATTATTTATTTATTTATTTATTTATTTATTCATTTATTCATTTATTTATTTATGTATTTATTTATTTATTTATTTATTTATTTGTTTATTTATTTATTTAATTATTTATTTATTTATTTATTTATTTATTTATTTATTTATTTATTTATTTATTTATTTATTTATTTATTTATATTTGCACATGTGCCGGACTCGGACTCGGACTCGGACTCGGACATGCCAGACTCGGACTCGGACATGCCGGACTCGGACTCGGAAGGCCGGACTCGGACTTGGACCCGGACTCGGACTGACTGGACTCGGACACATCACTGATTTCGGGCCTGCATGACCTCATATGATCGTACAACATAATGTGAATTCGATATGTAGGCCTATAGTACATACCGATTCTGTAAATGGGCTCTATTAAATTGTAATTGTGTTCCCCAATATTCGTTGTTCCGTTGCATAATTCTTTTATTGTGTTAAAAGGGACCACCACGCGAAGAACAACCTATTCTTATACGTTTGTATAGTATTGCTTGGTATAAAATAGATGTCCATCATTACTTTGCAAAGCATTGTGTAGTTCATAACAAAATCACTAATACTCACCAAAACTTACGGATCCAACAGTGCATTTGGTTCTGTAATCACCAAACGTTTGTGAGTGCGCAAATTCGAGTACACGCGTACGCTTGGGGACAATAGAACCACGGAAGACGCGTACATCCTACAAAATAGACTAGTATTCTTATATAGACCCCAAAACACATACTCTAGATAGTATAGTGGTGATTTTTCACATAATATGATTTGTCTGGAAACCTGTTTTTTCTAAAATTGTTTTTGGAATGGACTTCTGAAACTATTACCTTTAATTTGATAAGAACATTATTTGTGGGTGTTGGTTTCCCCTAAATCTTTGTGTACTAACAGGTCACAGGTGAGTGTGTGTGTGAGTGTGTGTGTGTGTGTGTGTGTACGTGTGTGCGAATATATGTGTGCGTGTGTGTGTGTGTGTGAGAGTGTGTGTATGTGTGTTCTCACGCCGGCATTCTTGTGGGGTCTCGTGTGGGTACAATTATATACTTGTGGGGTATTTTTTCCTTGTGGGGAATAAATCATAGACCCCACTAAGGAATAGCTTTAAATCGGCGTATTTAGCTTCAAAGAGTTATGTGACAAAGTCTTGTGACTGTGCCCCATAAGTGATACTTGAGGAAAAATTTCTTTTCTAGACACACCCCTACCCTCCCATGCACTCAGAAGGTTGCCTTTTTTCGTTGCAAAGATTTTGTGAAAAAAAAACAGTTTGTAGTAGCACTCCTTCAGCCTGTAATAGCACAAGTACCCCACAAGTCGGGTGCCCACAAGTATGCCCGGGTGAGTATGTGTTTGTATGTATGTGCGAATGTATGTATGTTGATGGGTGTGTATGTGTGTGTGTGTGTGTGTGTGTGTGTGTGTGTGTGTGTGTGTGTGTGTGTGTGTGTGTGTTTGTGTAGTTTATGTTGACGTATGTGTGTGCTCTTACAAGTAGAATTTGAGGCTCTTTTAGTCTATCATGTCGCATTACATTATTAAAGAAGGGGGTGTGATTGATTGCATTGTTAGCTCATAAGATAAGTAGTCATGCATATTGTTTAAGGGGAAAAAAAATATTTTTACAAATAAAATGGCATTCGTTATTGCACCACCTCCTCTCTCTCTCTTTATGATATGCTTTTCTTATGAAATACAGACTTATATCAAGGAGGTACTAGGCTGACTAATACCTCCTTGCTTATATGAATTTACATACACATTGCAAGTATAGCCATGAAGTAAGTTGAACTCCGTTTGGGGATCATTATGACAAATTATTCCAACTTAACAGTGTAGCATGAACATACTTGCATTCAAAATACGTATTAAAGATTCCCTGAAATCCAAATGCAAGTTGCCTTCAACTGTTGTGTATTAGTGTATACATCAACTATTTGTTAACTATTTGACCTACATATGTTTTGTATATTTTAAAACATTTTAGCAATTATTTTCTTCAGGTTGCCAAGGCCCATCTCTAAAAAAAAACCTCTAGAGTAAAAACCCCTTGTGACATCATCAATCATCACTGGTCAACTAACTGGAGATGAACAAAAGACATACTTACAGAAGAACATGCTCACAATAACATGCACCTATCATTGTTGAGCGTATTTGACATAGCAACTGCTATCAATCAATACTCAATTACTGAAAAGATGAACAATACAGGGTGGAATGCAACTTCTCCCATGGTAAGGGCTTGCTCACAATAGCATCACATGTTTGAATACTATTCTAACTGACACACTTTCAATTTCAATAGCAGTTGCTATGTCAGATAAGCTCAACCATGATAATGACAAGAAAGGCACGATAAGCTTTTGCATGGAAACATACAGTGCATGTTATTGTAAGCATGTTCTTTTGTAAGTATGTTTTTTGTTCATCTCCAGTTAGTTGACGAGTGATTGAACGATGATGTCAAAAGGGTTTTTTTTACTCTGGAGAGTTTTTGTTAGGGATGGGCCTTGGCAAACTAAAGAAAATAATTGCTAAAATGTTAAAAAATATACAAAACATATGTAGGTCAAATAGTTAACGAATAGTTATACACTAATACATACTAAACCGAACACAAAAAGTAACTTCACCCCTAAGCAATTGCCCATAATTTTATAACCAGAAATCGTTTCAAGATTTCGTCTTGCCAATATATCCATATGGTAGTTAGGAAAACAATGTGTAAAAATAAGAGGTAACCATTAATCCATGGTTGAGTGAGCACACATTACAGAAAAAATAGTCATATTTCAAAATTCGCAAAAGTATTATCATCATTACAAATTATTGAGAGTTGGAAAATTAAAAAATGCACTGTTTTACAATTGCAATTAATGCATTTCACCACATGTGCCATCAAAAAATCGAAATGAATGGAATATCAAACAGCATTGTTTCATAAACCATAATCAATGCATTCCGCCACATGTGCGGATTCAAAACAATTGTACAGGCACGCGCAATACCTTGTGACTTTTGAATAACGCCATTTTGTCTTTAATCTGTGCTCATTCAGCCATACAGTAATGAATATCTCTGATTTTCGCACATATCGAACATAACAACTGTACCAATGTTGTGGTAAGATGACATCTTGAAACAATAATCGGTTATGAAATTATGGGCAATTGCTTAGGGGTGAAGTTACTTTTTGTGTTCGGTTTAGTTGAAGGCAACTTGCATTTGGATTTCAGGGAACCTTAAATGCTAAATAAACATGTTACTATGTGTTTATCACAGACAAAGCACATTTAAGTAGCTATAAAATAAAAATAATAAATAATAAAATTTTTTTTCCACGAGGGAAGATAATCAGTAATTTACTTTCATAATGAACAAAAAATCAAACTTGAAAAACGAATGAGTTAAAGAGTGATCATTACAATGATTCTACCTCAACATTGAAATAGCGGGGTTACATATAAACTACAACATGAATGTTACAATTTGCACCCTAAAGGGTGCGACAATTGCAGACTTCAATCCTATGGGGGGGGGGGGGGGGGGGGGGGCAGATATGTATCCTATAGGGGTCCAAGTCTGTAATTTGCATCCTAAATGGTGTATGATTATACATACAACGTTACATGCAGCACACGTGCCAAATTCTCTGTGGACCAATCACACAGCAGTCTCGGTGGAACTATTTTGATCGTGTATCAGGGATATAGTTATCGATAATGCAACTATGCAAATATGTAAATATGATTAATGTTCAAACCAATCTCTGGAACTACTTACTGGTAATGTATACATATATATACTCCGCAAAAAAAGAAACTGGACACTTATACAAGCATAAATAATCACATGAAAATGTTCATAATATGCCTTCTATTGTATATCAAATTAAAGGGAAAATATTACTCTACAAGCTGGATAGGAGATTTATATGTTTTCATTCATACATGGCTGGTCACGGTCACATAACAATGGGAAGGTCCGATTTCAAAAATAGCAAAACACAGACAATGGAGCACTAACCATTCAATGATGTAAAGCAAGATCAACATCAACACATGTATTCCATTTCAAAAAGAGAGGTGATGGGTAATCGAGATAAGTAACCGTTGGTAATTGATTGAATACATATTCTCAATATTTTAAGATGCCAGTCCTTTCGAATTTAGACAGAGCACGGGCCATAGGGCATCTTCAGACAGGACTGTCCTTTAGACATGTTGCTCGCTTGTTTCATGTATCACCGTCCACTATCTCCAGTTTGAGACACCGTTACCTGGAGACGGGACGTGTACGTGACCGGCCGAGAACAGGGAGACCGAGGGTGACAGCAGCTGTGGAAGATCGTCGAATAAGAACTCTAGCCCTAACCAGAAGATTCGTCACTGCACAAAGGATCGAGACACAGATTCATGCAACACGAGATCAAGGTGCCCATCATGTTACAGCTCAGACAGTCAGAAACAGGCTCCATGCAGGTGGCATCAGGTCACGAAAGCCTGCCCTGAGGCCTAAGTTGTCACCTGCACACCGACGGGCAAGGCTACGCTGGGCAAGGGACCATGAAAGGTGGACAAGACAACAGTGGCAGCATGTTCTCTTCACAGATGAGTCTAGATTTTGTGTCCAGCATAACGATGGCCGCATTCGGGTGTGGAGAAGAAGAGGAGAAAGATTCAGGGACTGTTGTGTGAGGGAGGTTCAGCAAGGACGAGGGGGTAGCGTGATGGTCTGGGGAGGGATCAGCGAGCAACAGAGGACCCAGTTGGTCGTCATAGACGGAAACCTGAACAGCCAGCGCTACATCGATGAAGTCTTGCAACCAGTGGTCCTTCCCTTTGCACGGCACCATGGGAACCAATTCATACTGATGGATGACAATGCGCGACCACATCGAGCCAACATTGTCGGCAGATTCCTCGAAGGCAACAACATCCACCGAATGGACCCATGGCCCTCATGTTCACCGGACATGAATCCCATAGAGCAACTATGGGATCAACTGGGAAAGGCAGTGAAAGTACGGATGCGACCATGGGACACTGTGCGAGAACTACGGCGGTATCTCGTGGAAGAATGGGACAACATCCCCCAAGACAAGATCTCTCGTCTAGTGAGGAGCATGCGTCGGCGGTGTGTCGCATTGATCCACAGCGACGGAGGGCATACACAATATTGAACTGTTGAAAATGAGAAATAACAGCAAGAAGTACTGCAATTTGGCGTGCTTGTCAATCAATTAATTTCTGCAACTTTCAAATAAATTGTTGCAGCCACTTATATTCCCCATTTCATAAGACCATTCTATTGATTTTCAGAGTGAAACTGAATAAAATGTTGATGAAAAAGAGAAAAACATGATTATTTGATTTCTTCTCACCATGCTCATCACATTCGAATGGCTACATTTTTGCTATTTTTGAAAACGGACCTTTTCATGGTTCAGTGACCGTGTTAAGTCATGCATGAGTGAACTCATATTTATTTCTCAACTGACTTGTAGAGCAATATTTTATCTTTAATTTGATATATTATTTGTATGAAATTATTAAATTTTATTTCAAATATTCAAGCTTCTATAAGTGTCCAGTTTCTTTTTTTGCGGAGTATATATTAGACGAAAGACCAGAAATCGCCATAATACGATATCAAATCACGAAATTAAGTATAGGCAAGATAAGGACTATAGCACAAAGTTATATTTGAAAGCTTTTAGTTCAGGAAAGACTAAACATTTATCATGGAGATCGGTCCCTGTGAAATTCAGTGGCAATGCGATACTGTGCCTGATGGGAAACAGGAGATTGATGGCCCGTTTTCGTCAAATGAACAACACGATGTGAGAGGTAAGAACAAGTTCATCCTTTAAGACAATTTTGACATTGGATATGTGTAAAATAAACGTTAATTAGTTACTAAAAATTAGGCTAGACAATACGAGTTTACGAATAAAATAACACCGTGTCAACACTTGAACTTATTCGATTATTTTAGTTAAATTGTCTAATAAAAAAACAAACAAGCATTGGTTTTAAATTCCAGAAAATGTCACCGAGACTGTTTTATTAACCGATTACGGGTAACATCGCTTTTAGTATGAAAATAAGTGCCACTTGTATTGTGAGGAATAAGATCACCAGCGCGGCAAAAGCGCCGAAAGGGGGAGGCGGGTGGGGTATGGCGATCACCCTCACCACAACAATTTATTTCGGGGCCAAAATGCATTTTCGCCTCGAAAATACCCTTTCAGACACCATTGGTGCCCCTGTTCTGTATAAATTAGTTTGCGATAATAAACCATTTTATGGAGAATACCAAAACCTGGTTTCAGGGATTACAAAAACAAAAACAATAAAATCAAATTTGGGCTGGTGGCAAAATTGTACGTACTAAACTACGGTAGTCTCGGGCAACGATTGGTCTTAGCGACGACCCCCCCCCCCCCCCCCCCCCCCCCCCACCCTTCATACACAACTCAACCAGTGGTGGTCTCGCCCTTGGCCTCGAAAATTATTCCCATTATTCTAAATTACGCACCCTCCTTTGCTACGGGCCTATATCATATGAAAGACAGAACTATACACACAGAGGTTACAATTTGCATCCTTAAGAGTGCAGACCGTTGTTACAATGACATCAGCATAATCAGTGCTATATTCTGCGTCTAAAAGTAGGGTATGCACCCGATAGTGGTGCAAGTCTGCAATTGTCCCACTTTGGGGTGCCTAATACACCTTAAAGGGTGCTGCTATACTGTTACAACGGTCTGCACCTTAACGGGAACACGTAACTTTGTTAACATGTACACAAACTGTTAAAGGGTTGATAAAATTTGTATTTTCATGATCTGATATGTCCATCGAGTGACGTGTAAAAATTATACGGCAAATGAATGACATGTGACCGAGAAGTGAGCGAAAATGCAAAGTGGTACTTGCTAACCCACTGCACGTACTTTGTACACAGTTGAGAGTCTCCACTAGATACTTTCAAATCCGAACATTTCAATCATAAATGTTTTTTTATAACGAAAAAGAAATTCGGAAACCCAATGCCTGCTCCATGCTTGTATCATTAGGAAATATGTGAGATCCGCTTGATTTTTAAGTGAGTTTTGTGGATTTTTCACCATGGTGCTAGATGCAAATGTAAAACTTAATTTTTGTAGTGAGATAGTGAAGCCCTTTTCTGGCTTGTTAGATGCCCCACAGTTTTGTTCCCTAATTATCATAGAGGGGTTCCATTGCCAAATGCCCGTTGTATTTATACACAGGGTGCCCCCCCAAAACGGAACGGGGCACTTCCCAAAATATAGTAACAAAATAATTATGTGTCTTTTCCAATGAAAAACGATACCAAGAACAGTCATTTTGGTCGGGTAGTTTTTGTTTTAGGGCGCTGTGAGTGACACTATGTCAGGTTCCCATTTGTGTCAATTTTTACCAAGTCAGTGCCTGATTAATCGGACTTACTGCCCGTCATAGCATCAACAACTATGCCCATTCTCTTGGCACACAGCTGAATGCACACTATAACAATGGCGCGCGTATTGCTCGTTGTTTGATGCTATGACAGGCAGTAAAAGCGTTTAATCAGGCACTGACGTGGTACAAACAAAAACTACTCCACCAAAATGACTTTACTTGGTATCGTTTTTCATTGTTTTTGTTGGGCCACCCTGTATAGTTTACATGCCTGTAGGTTAAAACAAAATGAAAAGGCACTCTCTCCACTCCTTGTGGAACAATCCAGTCAGTGAATAATAGCCTATACATTACTATGCACACAATAGTATTCATTTTCAATGGTATTACGCTTTCAATTTGTATCTATTGTATCAATCACGACACTTATGTAATGATGTTTAATACAATTGTATCTTCTTAATTTCCTATCAAATAACAATTATGTATAATAAAAGTAGTTACACTATATCGTTTCCACCAAATACATATTCATGATATTCGACTATTATTCGTTATATGCAGACCGACCGGTCATCATCGTGGAAGACGAAGGCAGGCAAATTGACGTAGCGGCTGGTGATAAAGCAGTCGATCCAACTCATCTGGACCAGGTCAGGATGATCCGGGTACCTGAAAACAAGGCAATCACCCTGGGAGTGTATGGAGGCGGACGGATGGCGAAGTCGCTGTACTTCGATGTCACTGCTAAGGATGACAGGCATTTTGAAAATCCGTCTGCCCGTCAAGAATTGACCATTTTCAAAGACCGCAGATCCTCTTCTGGAAATGGATATTTTCATGTCACTGTCAAGTTCCCTGGCAGAAGCCTTGATGCATCCCGCAAACCAAAGATTCAACATGTGCGTCTGAACTTCTACAGGCTGGATATGACGACAAACCCACACACACGCTATTTCAACGTGGCAGCACAGAGAGTTATCCTTGTGGGTACGTACGTTGCTATCACTTGATATTGATAATAACGATGATGATGATAATGATAGTAATAGTTCAAGTAATAATAATAATTCTATTTATCATCATTAGTACCAATATTACTGTCATTATTATTATTATTATTATTATTATTATTATTATTATTATTATTATTATTATCATTATTATTATTATTATCATTATTATTATTATTATTATTATTATTATCATTTTTATTATTATTATTATTATTATTATTTGTATTATGATTAATATTATTATCATCATGATCATTATCATTATTATTATTATTATTATTATTATTATTATTATTATTATTATTATTATTATTATTATTATTTGTAATAATATAATGATTATCATTGTTGTTATATTATATTATACTTCTTCTACTCTCGTCTTGTATTTATGTTTCACGTGTAGCACACTAATTAGTTGTTCTTGAGTGAAAAGAAACATGTTTAACAACTCTGATTATGGGATAAATAAGAGAAAAGCAACGCATTTGGGCAATTCCACGCCAAATGAGCCAAAAGTAGAAAAATCAAATGAGAATTATTTCTGATCTTGTTTATTTTTTCTGGACTATTTGTTCATAAGTCATGATCACATAATGATATCTTTCAGTTTATATGATTAAAAAAAATATTGGGCGTCTCATGATAGGAGAAACAGACACCATACATGAACCAATACACATGGGACTACACAGTGCCTATTTCTAGATTTTCTTCATATTTTGCATTCCTTTCTATAGTATTTTTCTGTTTTAAGGTACCAAATTGGATGATTGAATATCACAATATGTGTTCAGATTAAAATTTCAGTCTTTTGAGAGCCCTAAAGTATATTTCTAATGAATCAAAAACTCTGTCCTTCCGTTACTGTCCTTCCGTTACTGTCCTTCCGTTACCGAACAGTGAAGCAATTAACTTCTTGTAATTAATATAGGAATAGACATATTTTTTCCAAATAAGTGTTGTAATACTCTTTGAACATTAGGGAATGGACTATGAGCCAATATAACATGATAGGCTTCTTAACTTCACAGAGATTGGATCATAACTAAAGAACTTGAAAATCCATGTCCATTTTGGCGTCCTTCCGTTACCGGCCTCATTAGTGTCCGTATCTAATAAACGTAATGTAAAAAAAAAAAAAAAATAGGGAATCAAAGGTGTCCCACCAAGAGTCTTAGAAATGTAATTTACAATGATGAATCATAAGCAGGATCCTGGAATTATTTGATTTAATTTCAAAAATTGCGTCTGAATGTCCTTCCGTTACCGTGGAATTGCCCATTTACAAAATCGCAGTGTTCACATCCATTAAAAGGACGGATATTCCTACCGGAAAGAGCACAATGTGCCAGAGTGTGAACACTGTGTTTCACAGTGTGGACCACAGTGTTAAATTGGATCGTTCTAACAGTGTGAAAACCAACTTACACATTGAATACACTGCGAACACACTGTGAGCGCACTGTCGGCACAGTGTGAAATTGCCTACTTTCACAGTGTGTAAAATGGAGCGCTCACACTGTGTATTTCAGCAATTTTACAGTGTGTTCACAATGTGTTGAGTGTTCACACAGTGAAAACGCTCAAATTTAACAAAGTATACACAATGTGTGGCACCCCATGTTTTTCCCGGTAGGAATCTCATGTCTGCGAATGACGTTAGTACGTGCAAGTAGCTTTGGACTGCCTGGAAAGAACCATCATTTAAATAAAACAATATTGTAGTGAAATATAATGTGCTCATTTGCAAAAACATTGTCGGAGCGATTACAACTTGCCTCTCTTGTTTCTTTCTCATTATTAACAGAGCCGAGTGAATAGTGGTGTAGCATCCTGTGAAAGCCAATCCAACGCCCTCCACCCTGGCCTGGCCCAATGCAACAACCACTCGAGAAGAAGATCATCATACTTCTAGGATCATCACCCACATTGTGTCTGTTTGAGACGCAGTGATGTGGGCTTTCAAGGAAGTCATACACTTCGACTAATAGTTTTCCCCTCTTCCTTTCCTCCATTTTTTTTCATAGTTTTCTTTGTTTTCTTTGTCATAATAATTAATTCTACGTTTAGTAACTTGTTTCTAGGTGTATATAAACTAAATATATTATCAACGTGAAATGTTAGTAGTAAGTAGCAGCTTGTTTCATGAAATAGTCTTAAGGCCCGGTCACATATCACCGGATAGCATAAACGGATGGTCGACGAATACAACATTTGCGATATCAAATTATACGGTGATGAAAGTCGTCCCCATTGCTTCATGCACAAAACATTCCGCCGGATAGATGAACGTACATCGCCCGACAAGGAACGGACAAGAACGCATACGAACGGAGACGAACGAATTGAAACTTTTGATCTCAATCGGGCATCCGTTTATGCTATCCGGTGATATGTGACCGGGGGTATTTCACAAAGATCCTAAGTTGAACTTAACTCTAAGTTGGACTTATACTATGGAAAGCCGTTAGTTTCTCTGAAGCGATTTTGTGAAATTTCTTTTAAGATACGTAATTTGTTGATTATTATCATTAATATTTTTCATTATCAAGGGGATTTTATGATTTTGGTTTACAATTTATGAAAAGTCTAACATACTTGCATTTTTTGTTATAAATATATTTCATTCCAAGGCTACAAAAGACTTTCCATAATTTGTAAGTCCAACTTAGAGTTAAGTTCAACTTAGGATCTTTGTGAAACACCCCGAGGCTTTAGCTAAGTACGTTGTCTGGCGCGGAGCTAGTGTGCAATTATCTCCGTGTTTCGCACAGATCGTGGATAGCCGTTGGAAATTAAAAAGCTTTGTTTAGGGTCTGAACGCGGAGATTATTACACCCTACCTTCGCGCCACATAACGTACACATAGCTAAGGTTTACAGTGTGTATAGTATATATATAGTTAAAAATGTGACATTTCGTTTTCTGTAGGACTCCGTTACCTTTTTAAATATTTTGTAAACAGTAATGTAACAGTAATGTTTGCGTACATAATCGTAATGAGGCTTTCTTTTTATTATACATTCATGTAAAACAGCGGAGTGGGTATTCAATATATTTTTAGTTCTTATACTTTTTTAGTATTCATTATACTGTTTCTAATTAGTTTGGTCATATGGTCATTATTCATTACTCATGTATTCTATATTTCATAAAAATTGCGCAATCGCATTATTACTAATACTAGCTGCTCGAAGATAAAAGTGGCTCTATTACTATTTCGGATAGACTGTTCATATACCGCCGGCTTTTGAATTACAATTAGTAATGTCTCAATCCTTATCACCAAAAAAAAAGAAATCAAATGTATCGAAAACGTGTTGTAATAATGTAGCAAGACAAATTAACATTTCGAATCGGACATTTAAAAAAAATCAATAATAGGTTTTCAACTTTATAAATAATACTGAACAACAAAGATCTAATCTGCCAACACACATATTTTCGAAACGTGTTAGTTTTTGTGAGGTTTGCTTTTGTATAATCGATTTTTTAAAAATATGATACATATCTGAATTACAGTACTTTGATTACGAACAAAATATAATTATTATCATTACCATGGCATATTTGGGAGATAGCTCTGGTCAACATGTGGTGCAATCGCCCCCTATATGGACAAAGAAGATATCTCACTCACTACCCCCCCCCCCCCCCCCCCCCCCCCCCTTCTCGGCTGGGAACAGGAAATGTATAAACTTACAAAACAACCAAACATGAATATGTATGAATAAGAAAGAGACTTGTGATGTTCTGGTAATCTTCGCCATATCCTCTCTGTTCGAAGACGGATCCTAAGTTTGTAACTTGTTTAGCTTACACTCTTTACAATAAACCAAAATTAACTTTCTTATTCAAACGGTTCTAGATTGCAAAGCTACTACGTAGACGTCGATGTGGTACAAAATAGTAAACCTTCTTGAATCTTGATCAAGATTTAAATATAATAGAGATCATAATTGTAAACTTGTAGTGCCTACAATCATTCCGGACAAGGAGCGCTATTAGATTACATTTATGCTTCAATTTGCATACTCTCTAGTTTCTTAATTCTTTCTATTTAGTTTATCTTTGCAACAGGTCACATGACAACGTGTGAGTGACGTCACAGTGTGTATCATAATATATTTGATTGTCTGCTGTCAAAATGTTTTCCGTTTTCAAAATAATACGTAACCATAATTTACATACACGTTCCGATCTTCATAATTATCAAATAAGATCCATACAAACAAGAATTGTTCAATGAATAGTAAAATATAACTAAAGAGCAACATCAGTATAAACATATTATCCCGTATTCTGTCTTTTCATTATTTTGAATGTAAACAAACCTTACAAATTAACTCTTAATGAACTTAATTGTAATTATGTTTCGATTCTAGTTGGCGGGTAATAAAGGGTCACTCATTTTGAATAATGGATTTATCATTGTTTTTACTTTTTATTGTATTATTTTAATTTGTTTTATATCCCAACCGGATAGAACACTGTGTGCCACAGTGTTAACGCACTGTGATTCACAGTGTGCTCACACTGCGTAGACTGTGTCAAATTGGAGCGTTTTCACAGTTTGAACACTCATCACACTGTGAACATAATGTGAAATTGCTGAGATACATACTGTGAGTGCACTATTTTACACACTGTGAACGTAGGCAATTTAACACTGTGGCGACAGTGCGCTCACATAGTGTTCACAGTGTGTTCACAGTGTGTAGTGTGAGATAGTTTTCAGGCGCACCATTTTAACACTGTGGTCCACACTGTGAAATATAGTGTGTTCACACTGTGGCACATAGTGTGTTCACACTGTGGCACACTCTGTTCTTTCCAGTTGGGATTGTACACGTACGTAATTGTATTTAATAGTATAAGGACTTTTTAATGTATGAATGTGGTAATGTCAGTAGTAATACACCAATATCGAATATAAAAAATAAACAGAGTTTGTGCGTTCGTGTGTGCGTGAGTGTTTGTTAGTGAGTGATATGTGTGTGCGTATGCGCGAGTGAACGAGTGTCTATGTGTTTAAGTGTAGGTGTGTGCTTGTGGGTGGGTGTATGCGTGTTTGCGAATATGCGTGTACACGTGTGGGTGAGTGTGTGTGTGTGTGTGTGTGAGTGTGTGTGTTTGTGTAGGTGTATGCGTGTGCACATGTGTGTGTTTGCGTGCGTGTGTTCGATGAAAAGTAAAAGATGCATACAAAAAACATTGGAAACTATTATGTGGATGTTTATATTGTAACAACCGTGGAGAGAAATAAAGAACAACTCACAAACACACATGCACACGCACACACATACGCACGCACACATATATACACACACACACATTACACACATACACACACTCAGGTACACATATGTACACACCCATATACAAACACACCCACACACACACACTTTTTAAAAATTTGTTTAAAGTGATTTTTATTTCTCCAAATTAATTACATAACATTTACAATTGAATAACATTTTAAATAATAAAAGTTTACATCTCAAGTGTACAAATCAAGTGTAATACACACAAATTAAACACAATGGAGATTTAACAATAGATAAAAAGAAGTAAGACATATGCCACTTCTCCCACCCCCACCGCCCCCTCCCCCACCCCCTGCACACACACACACACACACACACACCTGATACCATACACCCACACACATACACAATTGCACTCACAAACATACACACAAACCCACATACACGCGCACACACACAAACAAACATACGCGCACGCATACAAACACACACACATGCACACACCACACACACACACACACACACACACACACACACACACACACACACACACACACACACACACACACACACACACACACACACACACACACACACACACACACACACACACACACACACACACACACACACACACACACACACACACACACACACACACACACACACACACACACACACACACAAACGCACATATTTTGTAAACGAAAGTCACAAACAATGGGCTATGTATCTGCAATCGTAATTTAATAAGTAAACAATTTTGTTTTTATATGAGAAAATTAAACAGTACTAGTACTTGTAACCAGTTATATTATGTTGTACTGTTTTTGTCTAACATAATATATTCTGAATGCAAACAAATTTAAGTCTTCTACGGAATGTTCAGGACTAGTACGTGTTACATTCAACTGCATAAGTGTGGCTTAAAGGCCCGGTCACATATCAACGGATAGCGTAAACGGCCCGTAAACGGATGCCTGACGTATAGTATAGAACATTTTAGAAATCAAATTATCCGGTGGTGAAAGTCGTCTCCATTGCTTCATGCACAAAACGTTCCACCGGATAGAAAAAGGTATATCGCCTGACAAGGAACGGACAAGAAACGCATACCAACGGAGACGAACGAATTGGAAATGTTGCTCTCCGTCGGGCATCCGTTTACGCTATCCGGTGATATGTGACCGGGCCTTTAATAGTACAATCACTTGCAACTATTATCACGTGTAACGTGGTCGTGGGGAAATACAATGTACTATACATATTGTGTGGTTGTGAAATAGGAACAGTGTAACCTCTCTGTTGTAGACTAGTCTACAAAGGCACTCAATGTTAAACAAAATATGGTAAAATTAATAATAATATTCTCGATTTATATAGCGCCTACTGCCTAGCCACCTAATATGATTGATAATCATCTCTAAGCGCTTTACAATGATATCATTACCCCGGTCATAGGATACAATGCAAACCAGCACACATTGTGTGCCCCATCTCCACTCCCAGGGGAGCATTTCCTCCAAGCGGCTCATGGGCATTGGAAAGATCGTTTACATAAAGGCTTTCACTTCCTACCGGGTAAAACACATTACGTTAAATATTGCTTTATATTTATTTAATCGGCGCCCTGCGATGGTACGGACTTACACATTACAGTGAATGTAAAAACGAAAAATATATTCTTCAATTAAATAAGAGAGCAATTAACAGAAACGTATATTCTATCAAGAATTTTGAAAATTAAAGAAAACCTGCCTGCATCAAAGGTACTCATCAAAACAGAATTTCTTAATTCTTCATTTATCAAATACCCGTTTTTATAGTGAAAAAATAATTTTCATAGTGCAAGTTACACGATCATTATATCGTATACGAATACAAAATGTGAGATAAACAACCATTTAATAACAAATAGATAAGATGTCAAATTTGATAATGCTCAATTGTCATGTCGTTCTTGTAAGAGTGTAAATATATAACATTTATACTTTAGAAATGGCGCACTAGTCAACATACATATACATAAAACAATACACTGACGTCATCTCATCGTAGAAAGATGATAATCACTGATTTACAAGTATCCTACTACATTTTGAAATCTAGGGCTAGTAGTAGTACAATGCCCTAAATGTTCACGTGGGCAATACATAAAAGTGATCCATTAACTATGTCAAATTCAACCCAAATCACTTTGAGCTGTCAAACTTCTCTTGTACCTTGTTATTTGGCTTATGGTATTACAGAAGAATTAAATCTGTTTTGATTTTTCGAATGTCTCCATAATTATGAAGACAGTTAAGATTGGATTGGGAAGCGTTGCGGAACGCGTTTCGATTGTATTTAAAAGTATCCGAAGTAACAAAATACTTCGATTGTTCAGAGTATCCGAATTCGGATACTTGGCGCGGACGATTGGGGATACAATCTGACGTAAATGTTCAAACTTTCGCTGGGTAAATATTAATTTCTATGAAAATATCACGTATCATTCAAAGAATCTTATGTTGATCTTGGTACATATTCGTACCATGATTTGTTCAAGGGGGTGTTTTAGCTTCATTCAGTGGCGTAGCTGCATGGGGTGTGTTTGAATACCGAAAACAGTAATTTGTCACTAAAGGGGGATTTTGAACACCCCCTCGGTACGCCTATGTCTTAGTACATAGTTGAAGTCTCAATTCATATTACTTGGGGGAAAATCTTATGAAGTTTATGGATCACTTAAACCGTTTGGAAGGGATGCCTGAATAATGAGTCATGAGTTTGGTCGATTACTAATACGAGTCTGATTTTTGTATGGATGACCAGGACCTGAATTCGAACGTTTGCCTGACAATATCATGCTATCCCTACTTTGCCCTTCGTTGAAAATAAAACCGATCTCAATAATCCATACTCTACCATGATTACATAGAAAATAATAGGGCTATTTATATAGCATAGGTCTAATGAACACATGGCCGACTACCCTTATACCGGGAATAAAATAGCACGGATTTCTTATGCACTTCTTTCGTTTTATGAAAACATTAGGAACAGATAATATACATATGTATCAACCTGATGACGATTATTACTAAATAATAACACCTTGTATACATTACTTACAAAGATTATGAATTGTAAATTGAAAACCTTCGCTAATATTGCAATATATATTACCCAAGTCCATGACATCGGTGAATTTAATTCTAAACAAGGTTATGAAGTAAATAGTGTTATCATTTACAGGTTGGTAACAACCTTGACTTTTCCCTGCAATTACAAAAAGGGGGGAAAAGAAGAAAGAAAGCTGACGCGTTTGAATAATGTAATATGCAGGTATATAATGCAAAGCTGGGTAAGAGTGACAGTTCTCATTTTAACGCAATGTCTTGATCAGTTGTGTTTATTGTGGAGGTGGGGTGGACTTAATGACATTTACTCTGATTTTAGTGGGACACGAATTTTGCTTTAAGTTACCGTGGTGCAAGAAAGTGGAACAAATATATACCAATTGGTGTTAAACTTTATATCGCTTAATATTTTTAAGAATATAATTTATGACACATTAATACTTATTTTCTTGTTCCTTAAACTTTGTATAATATATAATGCTGTAAGTGTGCTGTTTGATATTGTGCAGATTTGCTAAAGAAGTTATTGGCTAAAGCAAGTGACGCTTTTGAAATAAAATAAATCCAAAGTCAAACTCAAACTCATGATTAAGAGTAAGGATTTGCTAGGATTTGTCAGGATTCCTAAACTGCGTCCTCCACCCCGATTCGAGGAGTTGAAATTAACAATTATTATTTAACGTTGCAGCTAGATGGCGTTACTGATGTGCATGCGGTAATTCCCAACATACGTGATCTGTGATTTGGCTACCCCATCATATACTTTGTCCGATTTGTGCAGGTTGTTATCATGGTGGATAGCCACGTTCATTGGTCCCGGAGGCCCGAACTGGGCGTGTACTCGTGTTGTCCATTAGAAGAACGATGTTGAAGACCAGCCGGGGTGAAATACGGTGCACCTGCATGGAGTTACAAACATTTATGTAACATTTAATGTTGTTATTATTTTGTGGATTGACGTCCATTAGACATGTTTAAAATTTATATTTACTCCATAATAACAACATAAGTCATGTTATGAGAGAAATGAATAATGTGATATTTATTTTTCAGTAACCGCCATCCTTTTTATTGGAGCCTCTACAAAGTCTTACCCTTGCCTGTATTAATTAGCGATTAACGTCGATCAGGGTGTGTGCATTTTTAAAAACAAGAATAGGTGGGGTGGGGGGGGGGGATAGTTGAGTATTGGTCAAACTTAAACTTTAGTAACCCAAACCTACACCATTACGGTAGCAAAAGAATAGTTATAACTTTCACCATGCTCAAAAGTATACACAATTACAAACGACTAAGTAAAACCCCTGTTATCATTCAAAAAGAGCCGTTACAACTCATAGAGGACGCTACTTTAAAAAAAAATCATTGGTTCTTAGCCTTTTTTCATACAAAAATTGTGCATTAATGTTTGTTAAAATTAATGATTCAATAGAGATATCATCAACGACTTTTTAAAAACTATTCTGATTTTTTTCAAAGTAGTCTTCGAGCATTTTTTGAAATTTTTCTAAAAAGTCTAAATATCGCCCGGTGATTGCCGGTGAAGAACATTTAGCATAAAAATATATTTTATGGATATTTCAGCCGTTTCTGAACCGATTTTGATCAAATAAAGTTTATTCTGTCATTAAAATTGTAGGTTTCTTTCGAATTTTGACAGTCAGTTTTTTTATTATCTGACAAATAAAATATCGGGGGGGCACTTCGGAGAATTACTCACTCAACACTACCTTTAAGGGTACCAACACCCACAAATAATATCCTTAGGAATGAAATGTACATTTTGAGTAGTCCATTCCACAACAAATTCTAAACAATGTTTCCAGGAAAATTATCTAATTGGAAACGCATCACCATACTAAAGCATGTGGGTCAAAGGGTCTGCAGACGAAGACTACCTCTTGTTAGGACGAAGGCATGTCCATGATTCTGCTCTTAAAGTGGGTAGTTTAGTTTTGGTAAGGGCTGAACTTATTAACCAAACCTGGACAGTAACATTATTATACAATAGTGCATGGTTTGGAGTTGAATATACCAGAATAGACAACGATACATTTTTAATTTCTCGAGAGCGAATTATATTGCATCGAGGCCACAGGCCGAGTGCAATATACTCGCACGAGAGAAATTAAAAATGTAGAGGTGTCTATTATGGATATTTAACGACAGGAATCATGTACTATTTGTTATATAAGATGATTATTTTGAGGAACAGATTTTGTTTTATCATGTTGATAAAACCCAAATTGACCTTGCTCAATTGTGAGTGTTCTCTCGTCGGCCCTGCGATACTTTGTACAAGGGCCAGCGCGTATTAGGCCAAATAAAAAAAAAACATGTTTAGCGTCCCCGCACCCGCTTCCTTTTTGGAGGCCGCCTGCTTTTTTTTTTTTTTTTTTTTTGTGAAAAATGTAAAAAAAAAAATGTAAAAAATGTAAAAAAAAATGTAAATTCTCGTGATTTTTTTTGGGCGAAAAAATGATTTTGAAAAAGATCGTACTTTTAATATAGACTCATTCGTTATTGGGATATAATGGGTCAGTCGGCCCATTTTGAAAAAAGTCAGCCATTTTGAAAAAAAGTCGGCCATTTTGAAAAAAAAAAGGAAAAAAAAGGGCCTCTCCTTCCTTTTTCAAAAGAGCAGGGACGCTAAACATGTTTTTTCTTTTTATTCTGGCCTTAAAAATAATTGCGCGCTCTGCGCATTTTCCCGATTTTCCCATAGAAGTAGTATATAAATAACTAGAAGAGAATCTACGCACTGCGCGCTAATTTTCACATTGCCTTAACACGCAGCAAACATGGCCGGTTAGGGAAACTTCATGGACTGGCTAACATGGAATGTTGGGTATTTTGTAGTCTATGATCTAAGAACCTCGATCGCATGCTAAAAATAATCCCACCACCCTAAATAGATAGCCGCCAACGAGAGAGATCTGCACAACAGCAGTGATGGCTGCCAGCACGAGGCCTCGTGAGCAGCGATCACTGAAGTTACGCAGACCTCTCTCGTTGGTCGCGCTATGTTCCGCATTGCGATCGAGGGGCTCTCGATCTAGACTAAACGTATCCCAGAATTCCATGTTAGCCAGTCCATAAAAGTTCCAAGATTAGCGCGCAGTATGACCCCCCTGGGCCATCCCCTGCGCAGTTATAGTGCATAGTATATCCCCTAATGAAGTGTAAATAAATGTTGTGAATTTTTTGCTATAATCTTGGAAACATTTTTTAAATTTGGTCTTAATACATTACTGATGAGAAAAAGTGATGTTTCCATTTTTTATTTTGGTCCCAGGGTGCATTTTGGCGATTTTAAAGATTAATTAGCTAATTTGCATATTTGTGAAATAAGGTCAGGGGTCATTTTCTATCTAGGAATAGTACATATTGATAAAAAACTAGTATTCTAGGGTATTTTGGGGCAAGATTCCATTTCCGGTGCTCGTTTGTAAGTGATGTATGGGAAACACTCTGAAATCCAAGATGGCTGCCCTAAGTTTGCATATTTATGAATATTATTGATTTTCAGTGGCTACAGCCCCTAATAAGCAATCATTCCGGATTATTATTTGTCAGTTATGTTCTAAGTATGGCATTTACAGATATCAGAGATGAGTTGCCATCGTGGCAACCTCTTAGCAATGCATATTATTTGCATAATTATGTATTGACCTAATTTGCATATTCCCCAAAATCGAGTATATTGGGAACCGGCAAGTAAAAAAGACAAGTAATACCACTTTTCAAGGTTTTGGGGGGCAGTAGATCCATTTTTGATACTTATTTACCTGTATCACCATGGCAATCCATCTCAAATCCAAGATGAATGCTCCCTAAATTACACATGTTATGATACACGACTATATTATTTCGGTTATATTAGATTGATATTATAATGTTTTGACTTTTAATTATTGGAATGAGCAACTAGAATATTTGAATCACAATGTAGTTGTTTGCTTACAGTAAGCAAATCATACTTTTATCAATTAAATGCCGTTTAAGTAGCAAATAGCATTATTTACTTTAAAATGACAATATGCGGCCATCTTGAATTTATGTGGGTTGCCGAGGTGATACAGGTAAATAAGTATCATGAATGGATTCGTTGCCCCGTAAAACCTTGGAAAAGTGGTATTACTTGTCTTTTTTTACTTGCCGGGTTTCCCAATTATACTCGATTGGGGGACTATGCAAATTAGGTAAAATACATATTTATGCAAATAATATGCATTGCTAGAGGTTGCCATGATGGTAACTCATCTTTGATATCTTAAATACATACTTAGAACATAACTGACAAATAATAATCGGAAATTATTGCTTATTAGGGGCTGTAGCCACTGAAAATCAATAATATTCATAAATATGCAAATTAGGGGAAGCCATCTTTGATTTCAGAGTGTTTCCCATACAGCACTTACAAACGAGCACCGGAAATGGAATCCTTGCCTCAAAATACCCTAGAATACTAGTTTTTATCAATATTGTACTATTCCTAGATAGAAAATGACCCTGACCTTATTTCACAAATATGCAAATTAGCTAATTATCTTTAAAATCGCCAGAATGCACCCTGGGACCAAAAATAAAAAATGGAAACATCACTTTTTCTCATCAGTAATGTAATTAGACGCAAATTAAAACTGTTTCCAAGATTATAGGCAAAAAAACATTGCTGCTTTACATAACCTGATAGACTAATATGCACTATAACTTTACCATTTACTATACCGGATAAGCATCAGTAATCAACCAATAGGAATGCTCAATTTCCCTTAATTATGACGTAATCATCTTATATAAACTAATAATAACTCCACCATGCTCGATAGGTATACAAAATACAAGAGCCTGTTTCATTGTCAAAAAGAGCCATTACAACACAAGAGGGCGGTCTCTAAAAGGCATTGGTTTCAACCATGTTTATATACAAAAATTATGCATGTGATGTTTTATTGAAAAAATGATTAAATAGAGAGATCATCAACAATTATTTAAAGAACGCTTTTTAATTTTTTTCGGAAAAGTGTAAGCATTTAAAAAATATTTTGAAAAAATCATTTCATTATTTGGGCCCAAAATAATTATAGGGTCAGATATTATTTATTGATATTTCAGCAGTTCTGGTGACCGATTTTGACCAAATAAAGTTTATTCTGCCATTCAAATTGTACGTTCTCTCAAGATTCAACACTCAGTTTTTCATTACCTCACAAAAAATTGTGATGTGCAGCGCCCTCTCTACCAAAACTAAACTACCCCTTTAACGTACCGTAAACGTGAATAGAATTGACGCACTGACAGGACGTTTAGTTGCATTACGGAACCATGAGGCCATATTGGTTCCGTACAAAGTTGGCAATTACTTGTATTGTTTATGAATTAACTCAAACATTGTGCAAAGTGTTGGGCATCTTTTTAATATGTCTCAAGAACGAACCAATATATATGAGTTAGGTGCGCTCTTTGCCTGGTGATCCCGCTTTAACTACTGTATACTAAAACAAACAAAAAAAAGACAAAAAAAAGACAACAGACCAACAATTCGGATAAAACAATGAACACTGTACCCTCCATTCCCTTTCCGTTTAAGATTTGCGAAACAATTATGTTCATTCCGTGTACAACTGCATATGTGGTGAACCATTTCCATAGTATATTCTGGTCAAACTAAATTTTAAGTAACTAACACTTGCTTAGTTATTAACTGTCATGCTTGAGTAGTGGAAAAAACATGTTAGCGGTTAAGTTACAGGGCTGTTTTCATCAAAAAGGCAGTCGTTAACACAAGAGGCGCTCTCCAGACACCTGGAAGTTCAACCAGTTTTAAAATAAAAGCATTGTATTTATTAAGTGATGCTTGATACACATACATTTTCACATCAATACAGAGGTCATCAAAAACAATTTTAAATCCACTTTGGTATATTTGCAAAAATGGGTAGGATTTATATATATTTTCATAAATGATTGAATAAATGTTGGGCCCCAATTAACATTTATTCAAATCAGATATATTTCTGGATATTTCAGCTGTTTCTGAACCGATTTTGATCAAACAAGTTACTCTGTCCTTATAACAGCGGTTCCTTTTCATAATTTACACTTAGACTATTAAAGTTGTCATTACCTCACAAAATAATTTCTTGAAGCGCCCTCTAAGCCAAAACTGTACTATTCTCATTTACAAATATAGCGAATACTATTTTTATTGCACAATAGGCTTAAACTTTAGACATTTTCTTCATTTGCATTTTATATATGAATAATAGATCCTAAAAAGCAAACAACTATGCTGAGGTAATTTGTATTTTTCAAATTTGTATTTTTTGGGTTAAACAGAGTGCATAATATACCAAACAGTGGCGTAGACAGGTTCTTACACATGGGGGGGGGGGGGGGGGAGGGTGAATTTTCCCCCGGCCGAGACCACCTGCCAAAATGTTTCGAGACCGAGGGAATCATGGGGGCAAAATTGGACCTAAGGGGGCTCACGATGTGTTTTTGTGCAGAGGCTCATGCCCAACCAACACTCACAGGGTTGCCCAACTTTGAGCCGGGTGAGAGTGAGATAATGCGAGGGAGCGAAGCGATCTGAGTGGGGGGAGAGGGGTGTCACC